>MU767428.1:72344-134383 GCA_026770625.1 Nicotiana glauca | reverse complement strand
CCCCCCCAAAAAATAAAAAAATAAAAAAAATCAAGGCATATAAATAGGGAAAACATAAAAAAAAACATACTCCTTTGACAAATTAGACGAAGGATGTGAAATCTGGTGCGCGAACTCCCCTGCAAGAGCAGCATAAACCAGATTACTGTGCAGGCGGCATTTGAAATGAACCTTAAGAGGTTTTATCTTTTTTTATAAGACTCGGTGAGGTCACAAATAACATGTGCTGAGGAATTATAAAAGAAAATGTCATCTATACCATCATTAGTCACAATAATCAAGCCAGTCGTGGTAACATCAAGTCGGCCTACTGTAAAGAGCCGAGGTTTTGGTTGTCCGGGATGCCTTTTATCCTTTAATAAGAAGATACAGCAGATATAAAAAGTCATGAGTTAGTACAGGCAATGCTTCAGAAGTAACAGCTTTTCTTATTGGGTACAACTTCTAGAACTGACACTGTGTATAACATAAATCCTAGTATAAATTAGCACTACAAAATAGCTCATCCTTCCCAGGGCACAGTTTTATTAAAAGAACAAACATTTCCAGAAGACCCATACAAGCAGAAGAAAACATACCCAACTCTTTATAAAATCATCAAAAAGGGACATGACTGACTTAGTTTCTTTCTCCCCGGATGAGCATATGTACCTGTATTTTGTTAAACTTGAATCAACTCGACTCACAGACATAACAATCAAAATCCCAAACTCCTCCAGTGTTAATGATAAAAAGAAAAGGATAGACACACCCTTTTGGCTTGTTTAGTGCAAGATAGACCTTTGAAGGCAATTTCTTCGGAAGACGATTTCCGTTGACATAAATTACATCTCTAGCTGGATCTACTTTAGTCTGCCAACAAGCAGAATAGATGTCAACAATATAACCAAACAAAAAAAATGCACCGGAGTACAACCCTAAAAAAATTTGCAACATGGGAGCATTTCTGAACTTGACCTGTGGAGTTTTGCATACAGAACCATTCACAGTAACCCGACCTTGAAAAATCAGCTCTTCACTGCTCCGTCTGGATGCCACTATAAAACAAAACCTCAATTTCAGATAATCTATCAGCGCTGTCATTGCTCTTGATACACTGACGCTCACCATTTTAAATCTCATTATTAGTTCATGCATAAACATCAGAGCAAGCCCATAAACAAAATATATTTTGTTTTCTAGCACCACTAACTTCCAACTGAGTTCTAAATATCATTGCCACCACAACAAATACTTTTTTTTCTTGATAACCGAGTCAGTGATCACGGTACGCAGCTTGTCGGATACCCCCCCCCACCCCACACACACACAAAACACAGTCTATGGCATCAGCAACTCTCTATTACTTACAACTTAAGAAATTGATGATGTCACTTCAATTCTCTTTAAGATATCGCATAACACAATCTATGTCATCAGCAATTAGATAAGCGCAAATCTTTTTCGTCTCTTTTTTTTATTTGCACCGGGTGTCCGAGTCTCTAAGAGCCCCGACTAATCCCGGGGGTGCACAGGCCCTCGGCAAGGAGTTTCCCGCAAGTGCACCACGGTTAATTCAGGATTTACCCAGTGCGATGGCCCTCAGAAATTGTTTGCACCCAGTGGGTTTCGAATTTGAGACCTTGAAAGGGAGCAAACCCCAAGGCTCAAGTCAATTACCACCAGGCCAATCCCTGAGGGTTGCAAATATTTTTCGTCTCTTCTCTCAATTCTTTTAGTTTCCTCTCATCTAGTGAGTATTGAACTAAAACGGGCCCAAATGGAGCAGAACATATTGAAGGCTTCCCCCAACTAGTTTGGAATTGAGACTCTATGTCGTTAGTCTCTCAATATATATAGTCCCTCTGCCCCATTTTATGTGACAATGTTTGATTGGCCACGAAATTTAAGAAAGAAAAACTTTTGAAACTTGAGGTTAAAAACTAATCACATACATTGCGTGGTTATAAATGATCTCAAATTATAAATCATCTCATTAAGGCTAAAATGAAAACTTAAAAAGTAAATTTGTTTCTAAGTACAGAAATGTGAAATTTTTTGGGATAGACTAAAGGAGAAGTATATCACATAAAATGGTACGGAGGGAGTATTTTTTTTATTCAGGGTTTGTTTAATGAGTATTGTAATGAAACGGGTCCCAACATAGCTGAATCAATATAAAGGATTTATCTAGACAACCCAAGTAGATTCCTAATTGAGCCATAGTTGTTGCCATTGTTGTTAGCAATATTTTAAAAGATTAGACAAATATCTTCATGCACGGGAGGTTATGAAACAGTAGCACTCAAGCTATCTCCACGGATATCTGCTCATAAATAAATATCAATATTCTTCCCTTACTTTACAACAATGTTTCTAATTTTGCACAATGGTGAAAAGGGTACAACTAGAGATGCTAAAGTTACCTCCGGAAGCAGCAAGGACTTTACTGAGACGTTGAGGAGGGTCTCTAAAGTTCTCATTATAAAACCGGCGAGCCGCTTTTGAATACTTAGGCTCAGATGTAGGACCCACCGTCGCGGCTTTAGCAGCAATTTGTTTGCTCTTCTTATTATTCTTCTTACTTGTGCTAGCATTAGCCATGTCGTGGAGCAGACGCGCCGGAGGAGTCGATTGGAGAGTGAGGTTACCTTTTTCATCACGAACAATCCAGGGGATATAGAGTTGATCACCGAGTTCAGCGATGTCCGAGCTGGAATTAGGGTTTATGGGAAGTGAGGGTTCTGGTTTATTAGGTTTTGGTTTTGGAGGAGCGAAGGTGATGTTGAATTCAGTTGAGGAGGAAGAGGAGAGTGAGGATGTGATGAGAGTGTGAATGTGGCGGCGCGTGTAGGGAGTTGCGCGAGTGAGGTGGAGGGAGGTGAAGGCAGAGGAGGCCGCCGCTACGGCGGCTGCAATCGTCGCCATCGCCGGTGGCTTTATTTGATAAGGTTTTGTGGAGGTTTTTGAAGATGATGAAGGAATGAGGGGGGAGAAGATAGAGTTTTATTTTAGAAAAATAATTACCAAAATGTGCACTTTATACGTATGGAGAGGAAATTAGTTAAAGAGGAATTTTACCATTTTAAATTAATTTTAACCCTTTTCCCGTTCTTATAATAATTTTTAAATTTTTTTCATCCACAATAAAAAGTTGATGATAAAAATGAAAAAGCATAGGTCAATCCAAGCAATTCAATTTAAGCCATCAAGTTTGAGCATCAAGGTTTACGAAATGCGTTTTTTTTTTGCTTTTATTGAGGAGATTTTATATTTTTTAAGTATTTTTCTACTTGAGTTAAAGACTTTTAAGGAAGAAAAAAATAGAAAATAGATGGATTTTTTTTTGAAAGGTTTATGAAGTTCATCCACTTCATGCAATATGAAGTTTTCCGGGATATAATGTTTTTGAATAATTTTTTGTTGTTGTAAATTTTCTTAACTAAGTTATGTATATGAAATAAGTAAATTTGTTTCAAATTAGTAAAATAAAATAATATGATCGCCTTTAGAAGTAAATATAATTGCTTATGATACATATGAAATCGTTTATTATATATTTAAAACCGTCTAATTATCTGAATCACCCACTCGATTATTTAATATTTGTGTTATTAATAATGGAGCTTGTTTATTTCTATACTATAAAGTTGAATCACCTAAGTTTATTTTATAAAACCGCTTAAGAATGAATATAATTGCCTATTTTAGACAATCTTAAAAGCGAGATACATCTTTGTAAATTTTTGAGATTGTGATATGAACATGCTTGAACAAACTTTTAAGAAATAAAAAGTTTGTCAAATAATTTGAAAGTCGTGAAGTAGATTTGGAATGTCTCTAACCATATTGAATATAATGTTCATCCATTTCATGTATTATGATGTCTTTCCGGGATAAATTATGTATAGAAAAGTATATAAATATTTTAAAAAGATAAAATAATAAGATCATCTTTAAGAAATACTTCAATTACTTCATTCATATCTAAAATCGCCTACTTGTATATGTGAAATCGCTTACCGATTACTAATATTTGGTGATACAAACAATAAAGTTCTTTTGATTCCCATACTATGAAGTTGATTGGGTTAAGTTGTGTTTCACAAACCCGCTTAAGAATGGATATAACCACATATGTCATATTACTAAAGAGAACGGGGTTTTAACATCACAAAAATAAAACTATTTACCTTGTTTATCCATTTATTTTTCGGAAAAGGTCTAAAAATGCCCTCAACTAATAGAAATGTCTTATCTATGTCATCCATTAAAAGGTCGGCCTATTCATGCCATTGTTGTTATACTTTTGGCTTATTCATGCCACTAACCTTATACTTTTGGTCTATTTATGCCATTGTTCACTAACATCCCAATTTTTTTTGTTTTTAAATAATAAAAATTAATTTTTCAACCCCTCATTTGCCACGTGTCTTTATATTATTGGTTCTTCTTTACTTGACCCTACATTTCTTTTAACCCTGATTATGTATAATTAACCATGCCCAACCCGATAAAATCCAACTATCTTTTAACCCCACCCCAAATTTCTTGTCACGACTCAAAATCCAGCTTGTCGTAATAGCACCTAACCCAACATGCTAGGTAAGCCAATTAACAACTTAATGAGATAGTTTTTAGACAAATAAATGATAAAATAACTGAACCTTAATACATTTCCCAAAGACTGGCAGTACAAATCATGAACTTCTAATAAGATTTAGATTTTTACAAAATGAATTAAAATAAACACTGGAAATAAAAATTTACTTCAATTCATTTTGTAAAAATCTAAATCTTAAAAGCTAATGATTTGTATTACCAGCCATTGGGAAATGTATTAAGGTTCAGTTATTTTATCATTTTGTCTAAAAAAATATCATTAAATTGGATAATTGTTAATTAGCTTACCTAACTGGTTGAGTTAAGTGCCTTTACGACTAGTTGGATTTTGAGTCGTGACAAGAAATTTGGGGTGGGGTTAAAAGATGGTTGGATTTTATCGGGTTGGGCATGGTTAATTATACATAATTAGGATTAAAAGAAATGTAGGGTCAAGTAAAGAAGAACCAATAATATAAAGACACGTGGCAAATGTGGGGTTGAAAAATTAATTTTTATTATTTAAAAACAAAAAAAATTGGGTTGTTAGTGAACAATGGCATAAATAGGCCAAAAGTTTAAGGTTAGTGGCATGAATACGCCAAAAGTATAACGGCAATGGCATGGATAGGCCGACCTTTTAACGGATGGCATAGATAAGCCATTTCCGCTAGTTGAGCGGCATCTTTAGGCATTTTCTGTTTATTTTTCTATCCATAAATTTTTTCTTTAGTCTTCAATTCTTTTTTATTTCTATGCTCTTTTCTTCTTCTTTTTTTTTCTTTTCTCCTTTTCTTTTTTCTCGTTTTCTTCTTATTTTTTTCTTTTTTCCTTTTCTAATTTCATTTAATTTTTTTTTTTTATATTCTTTTTCTCTTCATAATCTAATTTCATTTACCGTTTTTATTATTTTTTATACAATAAGAAAAAATAATTGATATAGTAAATATTTGTTCACCTTTTTTTTAATATAATATACCTTTTATTTTTATTTATTTTTTATTTTTTAAATTCAATTATTAAACTGAAATAATATCAGTTGTCACTTGATTTAACTCACTGAATATCACATTGACTGCTATTGAGCACCATAAATTACATAATCAGATTCTAAGAATCAACACGTGATTGACATGCAAACCTTGATCTCCTTCCCTATAAATCTCAATATACACTCTACCATTAGCAGTAATACAACCAGTTATAAAGCAAGAAAACATAATCTACGGCAATCAAATCTCCATATATACTAGTTAGAATAAAAATGATAATAAAATATTAAAAAATACAACAAAAGTATAAGTAGCAAAAAGACTTCTAGTACCACGTGATACCAATATGGTATATAACTATACCAACATGGTATACAGTTTTACTAGTTAATTTCCGGTAACTATATGACTATATTACTATTACATAACACACACGCATAATGAGAAAAATAAAAAAATAGTGTATCACATATTAATATATAATAAGGTATTTCAAGATATTGTACTATATTACTATTATTAAAAGAAAATCAAATATTGTACCAATTAAATACATCTAATACAACCAAAAAAAATGATTCAACTAGCATATGATACCAATATAATATATAGCTATATTAATAGGGTACGTAGTTGAAATGAATTGTATACTAAAATAGTATATTTGTATACTATTTAGGTATACAATACAAATTCGTCTTCTTCTCTGATTCAACTGTATTTCAACCCAAATTTCTAAAATTTACTACAAAATCTTCACCAAATTGACTAAAACTTTAGCTACAACCTCCAATCAACTTTCCAAACTAACCCATACAGGATCGAATCAAAACAATTAAAAACTCAAACAAACCAAGTTATGAGTTTTAAGCTTCAAGGTCCTTAAATGGTGGATTTAAATTTTTATACAATAAATCTCCAAAAACCAGCATCAAAGGACTATCTACACCAAAGAACAATAACTAACGAATTTCAATAGTAAAACACTATAAAAAATCAGATCTGGCATTTTGAACTCATTCATATGGAGTTTCAAAAATTGATCTGTTCTTCCTATGATCTACCGTTTGGTTCCTCGAACACACAAAACACAATTAGACAAATACTATCATTTGGGGGTTTTCGAACTATTTACTGAGAAATTCCAGATAGGTGATATTACCATCAGTAAATATTACTATATTAGAAAAAAATATAGAAGCGAGACTGTAGTTCCAGTGATTCAACCTCAGTTCGAGAAAGCAGTATGAGGAGAGAACATTGTCATTTCATTTTACTTAAAAAAAATTCAAAAGGGTGAGTGAGATAAGAATATGCTCGATTGTGTTTTCTTTTCTTTTCTTTTTTTGAAATGGTAAAAGTTTGTGCTCGATTGCTTTCAGAAAAGTTGCCATTCAAATCTCAAGCAAGTCATAGATGTCTACTGGAAGAGTTTATACAAAATTAATAATCGGGTAAATAGTTTGGGACACATAGGTAAGAATAGTTAATAATTTGACCCTGTGCATTAAAGGGTAAATATTTTAAAATTAATGGGTATAGAAAATCTTAAAATTAAAAAAAAATTAAAAAAAATTAAAAAAAAATTAAAAAAAAATTTGGAGATTGTGATCTCAACATGCTTAAATAAGTTCTTTTCGAAGAAAACTTAGGTTTGTAAAATAATTCGAAGGTTGTGAATTAGATACAATAAGGATTCGTTTGGTATAAGAGATAAGGGATAATTAATCCCGAAATTAAATTTAAGATGAGTTTATCCCATGTTTGGTTGCGATAAAATCGTGGTATAACTAATCCCGGGATTGTGATGTTTTTTATTCCTATGGAAGGGTGGGATAACTAATCCCAGGATAATTAATCCCGGAATAATTAGCCATGGTATAACTTGTCTTCAACCAACGACCCCTAACCTTATCCCACCTTATCTCGCGTATCAAACATGGTATAAATTTAGTCTAGGGATTATAATCCCATGATAATTTAGTTCGCGTACCAAATGATCCCTAAAATTATTTACTCACCTAGTTTTGGAATGTCTCTAACCCTATAGTATATAATGCTCGTCATACAGAGATTCAGACTCGCTAGCGCCTTTCGGTTGGGTTCCGCCCTGGGTTTAGGTTAGACCGCTTGGGTTTTTCCCCCTAGTATATAAGGCAGTCAACGTGTCAACCATTCTTCCCCATTAGACTTGTCAATCCTTTGCTCTTTTTCCTTCTCTCTCCCAGTTCTCCCCCTCTACTTTATTTGACAGGGGCGGAGAATACCATTCTATCAATAACAAGAAAAAAAGGAGCGATTCTGTTTCAAATGGTTTGAGCTTCGAAGCAACCTGCTATCGATATAAGAAATTGACTAAACGATGAACACAAGGATTATTGGACTCTGTATCAGTGTAAATGAACTTGTTACTAGTAATGAGTTTGCATTATACAGGTCTACCACCCTCTGTGTAGTTCTCAATTGAGAACTTCCTCTTCCTTCCCACTATCAACACTTTCAAAAGACCAATCCAGTCAGTCACTAGGACACACATCGACATGGAATTGTTTAAGAAAGAAGTGACTTTCACCTCAGAGCAGGAGCAATGTACAAATTCAAAGACATCAGATGTCCCCTTTAAAGCTTTGAAGCAGTAGATGTTTTTCTACTCAAGGCAACGGCAGCCTTCGAACCAGAAGGGCGACCCAAATGTTTGCAGATGAAATCTCCAGCCGATAGAAGCTTTCTCATATCCACATTTGTCTTCACTCCTAGTCCATTAAGCATGTAAACGACATCCTCTGTAGCCACATTACCCGAGGCACCTTTGGCATATGGACAACCTCCAAGGCCTGATACAGATGAATCCACTGTGCTGATCCCCATCTATCAAGATAAAACACTTTGGTAAATAAAGCAATATTTATGCATTAAGGTTCAAGTGTCGAAGAATACATAATAAGTTTATGCCACTCCCATCAATTAAGTAATTTGCCAAATGACATAGATACAGCAACAAGATGCAGTCCCTTGCCTTCGTATATACGGGTTAAGTTAATGCTTCCATGCATTCGTGTACGGGAGTTTTATACTCACTCTCTTGCCTTCATGCGTACGGGTTAGGTTAGTGCTCTAGTTATGAGGTTTGAGTACCAATACATAGAGCTTTGTTGGTGAGCCCCACTACAGTGGCAGGTCAGTTTATTTTCTTATTGTTACTCATTTGTCAAGCTATATTCAATTCACTTTTTGTACAACAAATTTCTTAGAAGCTTCATGACTCACTATGGGTAGACGTGTAAGTATGATTATAAACTATGCTTCGTCGAGGCTTAAGTTAGATACACCATGCATTTGAACCTTTCTATGGGATGTTTATGTTTGGTACAACTGATGCATGGCGATGTAGGGTCGCCCAGATTTATGACAAGTTTAAGGGTGCGCTCGCCTGACATTTGGCTTGTTGGGTACCAGTCACTGCCCTACAGTTTGGGGCGTCTAAATTGGTGTCAGAGCACAATATTTAGGTGTGTCATAAAAATCATAGTGTTGCATCTAATAGTGTCCTACTTATGTGTGTGTGCGGAACGCACATAATTGGGTGCTACGGTGACATTTACAAAGTTCTCCTTCATTATAGATCATGTGTTAAGAGTCTAAAGTAGGAATTTAATTCCTATTCCTGTCCTTCCAAATGATTAACACGATTGTCGAGCACGAGATGCCATTTTGGTGGCAAAGCTGCTCGAGATGTAGCACAACAGGTGCCTGCCACCTGTTGTACATTGAAGCCGAGGTCAGGAAGGAGGCCAACACCGAGGAAGCTGGAGAGCCAGTCGTGAAAGTGTTAAAGAGTCATTTGTAATGCCTATTTATATTGGACGGGCCACAATGACACTACACAAGCTCATCCATAAGGAAGCAATTGTAATCCCTATTCCTCCGGGAGAAAAATATTAAACAGGTCTGTAGCTAACAACTCCGAAATATAACCCAGCCAGGATACTCATCTTTTACCAAACTTAACATAAAAATCTTTTTTATCTGTCCTTATCCTCTCAGAACCACACACTGAATACCGCACAGTCACTAACATCCTTTTCATGCATTACTTTATTATCAGGATTTTTATTCTTATCACCTCTTAAAAAACTACATTCCAAAAAGCTGACAGAAGAAAATAAAGCGTTAACTCATACTTGAAGCGGTACAGAAAATTATTTCCCGAATGAAACAAAATGCTTGAAGATTCTGTAATAATTAATAATTCCCCACAGCTTCCCTTCTAAAAGAAGGGAATCAACAAAAGTGAAGAAAGTTCTTTGGTCCATTCTTGCAAGACCAATTAGCTTAGTGAATTGTTCCTGTGATTACTATATACCTTCAATATTTCATTTTACAATTCTCTTTTTTGCCTTTTTTTTACATGCCAGCTTGCATAAGAAAAAATAAGACATGCTAGACCTTTTAGACTTGGATGGATATAGTACCAACTATACAGCAAACAAATGTTCTCATAGTGTGAACGAAACGGCCAGAATAAACATCTAAAAAACATATCTCACTACAAGAAGTGGAGAAAGGAGATCTTACTTGCAACGACACAAGAATATTGGAAAGAGCTTGTCCATACGTGTCATGAAAATGAACAGCAAGCCTCTCTACAGGGACAACTTGGGTTACAGCGTCAAGCATTGGAATAACGGTACCTAACAAATGGAGAGTTAGAGACAGAAAATATGGGAAGATGTAGCAAATAAATGATGGTTTACTGAAGCAAGGAATGGCATTTGTGACAATCAAAGCAATTTCACGTAAAACCCAAGAAAAGATTGACAAATAGTAAATGTCTTCTTTGAATTTTAAGGAAAACCATTTGATGAACATTCATTGCACTTATTTTAATAGTTTCGGCATAGATGGTTTAGTTGAATAACAGATACATAGATGGACAATACTTTCAGATGGATTCTGTGTCGACTTCAGAGCACTCTGTGCTGCTTCAGGTCACATCATCTCCTTATTAAGCAATCGAGATATCGCATCGTGCCTGTCGTGCGTAGACTTCACAGAAGGTGAACACCATTGTCTTTCCTATCGTGCCTTTATCAAGGTTATCATGACCAGTACAAGCATTTAACAGTTAACACTTGATAGATGATATCAATTATTTTAAGGATTATATACACTAACTTCTTTCTCTTTAAAGCATCGCGTTAAAAAACTTTATCGTAACCAAGAAATCCCTGAGGGCCCGTGGCACACGGTTCGAAACTCGATGAATAATGGGCCTGCCCTCTACCCTTCTCCACTTAATAGCAGGCTTTTGTCCGCGGCAGGGGTAACATCGCATTAAAAACAACTTGGCACTATCCTGAGTTTTTTTATAGTTTTATTCTCTTAAAGCCAGAGGAAGACCACATCGAAACATAACTTAATACATTCCAGCATAAAGAGTAAGCAGTCATCACTATATGTCACTGGACATTGAATCTAAATCCAGCAATTCTACAAAGCAATCTAATTCTACTAAAATGCGGTACTAATTGACCAATAACATAGTAACACTGAACTTCTCTAAATAAAGCAAATATATTGTTTAGCTGTCTATGTTGGCTCAGTAGCTTATAGCTGAAAGTAATCCAGCACTATCTTCTCTCACAAAGAAGTGAAATGCAAATAAAATTCTTCTTCAATTAAGAATCAGAATTACTAACAAGCAATGTAATTTGCTGGCATGTGCTAGAATTTTAACGAAGGCACAAGATACAGATTCTTCTGGCAGACAAAAGGTACAAAATGGCAAAACGGTGAAAGCAGAGAAGATTCAGAATTACCTGGAGTACCAACGCCAATTGTATCACCAAGAGAAATTTCAAAGCAACCCATATCTATTAGTTCTTTAGCCACATATGCAACTTTTGATGGAGACACTGCTCCTTCTACGGGACAGCCAACAACGCATGATATATACCTGATAGAAAATAATGATAGCCCCTTTTTCAGTTAAAGAGATACAACCTTAGTTCTCCAGATAAACTCTCATACAACCAAAGAGCACATTCCTGCCAGTTATTCTAACAAATTTATGACTAGTGCTCGTTTGGAACTTGAAATACAAGAGTTACCTTGATTTGAAGATATATCTAATACCATAAACCAATTTTTTTGCATGTTGAAGTCTAAACACTGAGAAAGGAATAATTTGATTTCATAGATGTAGGTAGAGTTTCATAATCAGGAAAAGAAAAAATCACAAATTTGTCACAAGTGTTAATCCGGTAAAATTGGAAACGTCTACCTAATTCCTAGAAAATGTAGATATGCTAGAACTCATACCCACGAATGGGGATGGAATGGTTTTTGGCTGCAAGAGCAACATCACGATAACGAGCAAGACTGTCTTCAATGCTACAATTTATGTTAGACCGAGAAAAGGACTCGGATGCCGCAGCAAAGATTGCTACTTCCTTGGCTCCAGCTGCAACAGCTGTTTCAAAACCCTGGAATAGGGCCAATGACAATTATGAGTGATCCCCATTATCCAGGTTCCAGTGCGAGCATGAAAATGCGCACATATTCAACAAGAAATATAAAGGAGAGTCTCAATCTTTGAATTTCTATCAGCTTACTTTAAGATTTGGTGTCAAAACAGGTAAGCGGACTCCTGTAAGACTCCTAACTGCTTCAATTACATCCTTGGCATCAGCTAGCTGCAATTTGGTTTTGGTAAATATTTCAGAGAAACAATATCATCAACACTCTAAATAATAACTACGGCATTGTGATAAGGTAAACCTTGATGCTATAGATACTGATTGAGGGATAAGCTGCAACAATATAGTTCATGAAAGGCTAAACAAAGCACATTCATGCACATAAATTAAAAAAATCATTAACAAGCCTATCACAGGATTAAGTCACCAGGAAGTATTTCCATAAATCTCAACAAATTAACACAACGGGTTATAACTCTTATAGCTAGCATGGAGATGGAAATTGAAGATTATAGGCTCGTAAACAATGAAGAACATTATGAAGATGCGAAGCATTTATTCATCCACTGTAGAATCACAAAATCAGATCAAGTACAAATTTTTTGAATTTGCTTGAAGTTAAACAGTGCATGCCAGAATATCATAAAGATGTTCTACTTTGTCGGAATAGAAGGAGAAATATAAAAGGCAAAAAAAAAATTGTGGAACACTATACCAATGGTAATTTGGTGGACTATGTGGAAGGAGAGAAACAAAAGATACTCTATAGGCAAAAAGGAAAAAAGTTGTACCTTAAAGCGTGGATGTTTAGCTCTCTTGGCTTATTTGTGTAAAACTGAAAAAGTACTAGTAGATAGGATGGTTAATTTCTTAGTTCTTTTCACATGTTGCTAGTGTACTGAGATGCATATTGTTGGGTCGTACTACTTATCCGTTGCACTCTCTGGGTGCTAATTTTCATTACATTTTCGAAACTATGCCTCAATCCCAAGCAGGTTTGGATCGCTATATGAATCCTCACTATCTGTGTCACCCCATTTAAACCAGTCTCAATCTCATATCATGAAAAATAAATCTTTTTAGCACCAAGTTCTCTACATTTTCTACTGGAGCATAAGCCTATTTCTACTGCCACATAAGGCTCTGACAAGACAAAAAGACTCCTAAGGAACATTGGACCTAACAAACCTACTACCATGACCAAAACATAATCATGACTAAAACAATGTAAGGTGCATGTCAAATTAGAAATTTGGTTGATGAACCTCAGAGAATTTACATATATAGAAAAGAACACATTATGCAAGAGAAAGGGGGACATCATATCCGGGAGAAGTGAGTAGACAGAAAGTACAGTTTTGATTTTGAACTTTTAGTGAAATTGACATGACTTGCACATGTCAAGCAGAATGAACATCATTTTTATGATATAGAAGTATGAACTTGATAAAAATGCAACGTACAAACACTTTATCATCATAAGTCTTCAAACTTGTTCCAAACAATTCGCGCACATATACTACTCATTTGATCATTTGACATTCAAAGCAAAAAGTTAATCAAGAACTTTGAACCTTTAAACAGGAAGCCTTTTCTAATATCTCTACCTTAGGGAACCAGATCTTTGAGGAACCACGTGTTTTCTCCTCAAAATAAAAAATGAATTACAAAAGCACTCAAAGAGAAATAAACAATGCTTTTCATGGTCATATGATCTTTGCAAAATAGACAGAATACAAAAATAACAATCCTTAAGGGCCTTAGTAATGGTCCTAACCAGTGAGTAGCTAATGATCATAAGAAAAATCCCATACTCATGCTTTAAGATGAAAAACTAACCATCAAATGACTGAACTGAAAGGAAATTCTTCTCGTTTCACACAGTTGATAAAGACAAATTAGCAACAAAAAAGCACATTGTGTAAGTCCAGTATACAAGGATGACAAATGCAAGATATATAAAGATAAGATCCGCTGGGACAAGCAAAATTTGTATACCTGTGGTACCCACTTTGGAGACACAAAACTAGTAGCCTCAACAACTGGCAGTCCACTAGAAACAAGTAATTTAATAAGCTCCACCTTCACTTCTGTAGGTACTATTGTCTTCTCATTTTGCAGTCCGTCTCTTGGGCCAACTTCTACTATCTTGACAACTTCAGGGATAGATCCTAAGGACTGCACAATGTATTAGATGGTTCCAACATTATAAAGAGAAAAATTCAAAGAACTTAGAGCTGATGACCCAGGAAGTTAGCATATGTCTAATCCTAACACAAGTTAGGAAACCAATATTAAAGATCAAAAGAGGAGAGCGCACTACATGAAATGACATCAAAGATCCACAAACACTAACAAAAAATAGAATACCTTGTCTTTGACATCTTTTAAATATCCATGGCTGCTGTAGTAACAATTTGACAAAGAAAAAGATCTGATACTTGTTCTAACCACCCTATGATCTTGATCAAATAAAGAATTACATAATGAATCCCTTCTCATTTGTCTTCGCAACTGAAATGATCCTCCTTCAATGTCATTGCTGCAAGGCAATAGTTACTTTACTATCAAGAAAAGGTGAAAAAGAAGAGTTGCTAGTCAAAATTCACTGGATGCTAGTAAACTAATCAGAAAAAAGATAATAGTGAAAACCTTACACAGTAGCTTTAAAGAACATAGATTGTTTCCAAAAAACTTGACGTAATAGATTATTTCCAAAACACTAGACTTGAAGCAACTGCAGAAAACCATTGCACCGAAGTGACCCAATTTGAACGACTAGCACGAAACCATCGAAGATTCTTAAAAATGCTTATGGGTTCCAATCTTCTGATCCAACTGTAATGACACACTAACAGCTACTTTTCTCCGGACATATTACTTAAGATTTATTTTGGAAAACGACTTCAAGCCACAAAATAGATATATCAGACTTCCATCCTATTATCATTATCTGGTATGATCTAGCCATGAAAAGGTTTAGTAATGGCAGGGCGAGCTAATAACTGCTAAATGAAGAGCCTCATTATCAATTAATTTGCTTCGCTGACAGATCAGCTTTTTTTCTAATTTTATCAGGAAACATCAACAATTTTCTCTCCTACAGTGTTCTACAGTTAGTTGGCATGATTCAACATGAATGCTTCTTCGATTTTTTTTCAGTCATTATGATTCCAACACAGAAAAACTCCAAGTATATGCATTACATTTGAGTGTTCCGTCGGATTATTCTCTCCGTTGTCACGATAAACTCCAAATCCATGCCTATCTAGAATCATGGTGAGGAAACAAATTAAATGGTGCAGGAACCCACGGCGGAGCCACATAGCTCCAAGAGGTGTCAATCCGAAAAATTACACTGTTTAGATAGGTAAATTTGTTTTAACGTATATATACTATATGTTGAATCCCCTTAACTTATTCATGTATTCATTTCTTTAAATTTTGACACCCCTTAATAAAATTCTCCGCTATTAGCACGAACGAAATAAATCTTTAATACCTTAGGCTATGAGTAATTCATCAAACACCACAGCAACAAAATTACTAAAACACATAGATGAGAAAACACATCAGAAAATTTTCTTCAATATCCCAAAAAACACATAATAATTGAAAGAGGCTTTAATTAATAAACGTTACCTCATATTGATTAGGGACAAAATTTTGTCTGCTTCACTCGTCACAGCAGAAAGTGATCGACTTGCTAACAAAATATAGTTCCATCTTAATGTTTTCTTGATGATTTTAGAAGCTAACATTTCACCACTATTTTGATCATTCAACTTTCCCTAATGAATTCCCCCTACCTTCACAAAAACAAACTAAATTACACAAAATTACCCATGATATAAAATATCACACATAAAACAAATTTCACGTATTTAATCTGATAAATTGACAATTACTGAACTGAGTATGTTGAGAAATTGAAAATACATAAATAAACAACTAAAAAGTGACCCAAAAAAAAAGCAGAAAAAATTAGCGAACTTTTTCGACGATCCGTTTAGCAGAAGAGCGAATAGAGCCCGTTCGGAAATGATTTTAACAGCTACATATTCGGAAAATAAGTTATTATTGTATCCGGTAAAAATAAGTTTTTTTCTGTAAAAATAAATAAACTATTTTTAAAGTTGGGACCACTACAAGGGGCTGATACTATATAATTTTTTATTCTACGCTACCGTTTGATCATACATTTCTAAATTTATTTTAAAAAATTTAATTTGGATGAAGTTTGGTTTGAAAATAAAAATATGTTTGGGCATGAGTTTTCAAAACATATTTTTCAAATTTATTTTGAAAAAATATAAAATATGACTTATACCCACAAGTTCTAAAAACTATCATAAATACCCAACAGTACTATTATCAATACCGTTTATTAAATTATCGCAAACTATAGTCTTGAACATAAATAAATTTGGTATGAAATTATCATTTTTATAATAAACTAAATGATACACTATCATATGAGTGAGAAGACGAAGCAATATTCTAACAAAATAATAAATGGTGGAGTCATTTATAAAATACAAAAGTATGAGACAATTTTTTAAAAATGTAATAATAATATTTTGGGATTTGGATTTTGCCAAAATGCAGGCAAAATTTATGGCCAAATAAAACTCAAACTTAATTTGGCAAAATCTATGGCCAAACGGGTCCTAAATTGTTCAAATACAAATCTTTCTAGTTTCTACAGCAGTGTAATTTCTATAATTATAAGGGATTGAATAATAACACACATGGTCAAACAAAGATAGTAGTACTACTTTTTATGTTTATCCATTCCATTCAACTTATAACATGCTGACTGTTTACAAAATTGATTAGTCCAATCTGCCGAATTCACCTAATAAATTGCATAACTGAACAGGAGCAGCTCGAGAGGAGTGCCAGTAAATTCTTTGTTTTAGTCTTAGCAGTGGATTTTATGATTTTATTTTTTCTTAGATAATATTGAATTTGGAAAAAAGTACAACAAAAAAAAAATTAAAAGGGAAAGAAAGAAACATTACCTATTTTAACATTATAAATATTTTAGAACTTTGAATGAAACTACTCAAATCTTCATATTAGTAAATAAAGTATTTTACAATAAGATCTAAGGTAATATATTACAAACACATGGCTAATATTTTATTACTTTAATCAACCCTTACCAATATAAATAATAATATCATATGAAGTTAATTAAGCTTTTAAAAAACGATTAAATCTCGTGGGTTTAGTAGTTGTATTGCTGAAACTATTGCACTCTACCATATTCCCGTGTTTTTTTTAATCAATTCCTTGAAAGTGAATCCCAAGTTTATTGTGACCTTTTTTGAAATGTAACAAAATTATGTGTTGCGTTCGCCTTAGCGCATCACTTAGTGCTTTGGGGCAAGTGAAGGATCCTTAGAGGATGACACTTGATCTCACCAAGCGGGAGATGACTAACTGCTTTCCAATCCATGCTGGAGGGATTCGCTATATGTTCGACCCAATAACAGTATAATGGTAGAGCGAGAATATCATTACGGATTAAGCTCGGTAAGTATTAAAAAATGTTATGCTTACTATCTTTGATGCCTCATGACTGAGTTTTCTTATGTTGGCATTTAAATACTTAATGCTTTCATTAATGCACTTTATGAAATGTTCAAGCTATTATATTATTTATCCCGTATCTCGGAGTTTCAAAGACGACGCTCAAATTTGGGAGGAGTCAAACATGTTTATGGGACACGAGTTCAGTTAAGTCGTGATTACAAAATGCCTAAAGGGAAAAACAGTGACGCTTAGGCCTCATATGTTTATTTTAGATTAAGATGTCTATATTTAAATGTGCATCTGAGTATTAAGATGAGGTATCTAGATCTGAATACTGAATAATTAAGAGTTTTTATTTTTCAACATCTGAATGTGTATAATTTATCTATATATAAACATAATAAACATACAATTCAAATAAAAAGTGATTAAATATTATATCATTAAAATATTAACTTAAAGAACAAATCATTATTTAAGGTAGTTGAACTATTTAAGGATATAAATGAAACTTTATATTTGATACAATTATTGAACTTTTGAACTATAAGTAAGAATTATATATCGAAAACATAATTGTTGTAATAAAATGTAATCACAAAGATTAGTGAATTGAAAACATAGGCTCCTTCGAGCTCCAAAAAAAACTTCAAAAGTTTTTCTTTTAGAGAAAATACCCGGCCATTCCAGATAAAAAAAGTTGGTAGCTCATCAAATCATCTAAAAAATATGACAATAAAGCTCCCACATTATGAAGTTGTGCACGGCTAGTGTATAGTGAATTACCTAATTTCGTTCTTACTCATGTTGGCACGTGCATTGCAAGGGCAATACCCTGCTAGTTTAACATATGATTCAATCCTTTAACTAAATTAGATTGTGTGTTTGATCTAATAATGGATGTATATTATATCATTTGTGCATGAAAGTCTTGATTTGTTATGTGTTTTTCTTATTGAATGATGGTTGCTGATGAAATGAGCATCTTATTCCAGTTTTAATTTTTAATATTATTATTTTGCAGCAGAATCAAGACAAAATAGATTATATTGAGATATACATACAAACACAAATGATAAATTAGGAGTAGAGGACTATGGAGTGCTTATCTCTAATGGGGTAAGACTTTTTGAAATTGAAAAGTTAAGTTTAAATATTTAATTTTATATTTTTTGTTTACTTGACCTTGTAGGCTAGATTACACTTCACCGATAGTACGATTATGACCCTTGTCGGCCATCGGTTAGACCTAGGTAAGTATCTAGTCTCCTGATTTTAATAACTTCTTTATACTCCTTGGTTTTTCGTTCTTGTACTTAATTAATGTTGCATATCAGACGTTATACCTCCGTAATTCCATTGGTAGTACTGGAACTACTATACTACCTTCTTCTCATGTCTTCTTTTATTAATTTTCATAAAAAGAATATAATGTATCTCATTCACATTATTGAAAGTAACTCCCAAATTCTTATCTTGTGTTTTTTTTAATTGTAACAGACTCTTGCATTGCCTTCACTCTTAGTGCCGTAGTTGGTGCTCTTGTCGCAGTGGAGGATCCTGGTGCGATTGCACCTGATCAATCAAAGTCAGAAATGGTTGATTATTTTCCAATCCATCCTGGAGGGCTCTGCTCTTCATTTGGTTATGGATACGTTATTGGGAGGGGCCTGCACACAGAGGAAGAATGTCCATATCTGAATGACTGCAATCTTCCGTGTCGATCCCTCGATTTACAAATATGTTCATTACATGTTTTCTTTTCAAAACAATAATTTAAAAATGTATTTATGTGTGTTATAATTCATGTGCTTTGTGGTGGACCAAGCTTTGTCGTGAGAGGAGTACTTTTACCAGCGGTTTGATGTCCTAAATCATTTATGTCGCCAACCTCTTACAACAGAAATATATGTGTATCATAGCTTCATCAAACAATGTACTCCCTATAGATCTTTAGTGGAGTTAAAAGTAAACTTTTCTTGTACTTTATTCCTTGTGACGTGAGTACTTGATTTATTTTTGTCCCATCGCACCTTAGCTATCAAATTCATAGATTGACTTAATAACACAATAACATAGTTGTTGTATTAATCAGTTTATGTTCACAAAATATTATATATTGTGACGACCCGGCCCATTATCATGTGAGTTACCGCCCCGTTTTCCCCCATTTTCTGCTTCCTTATGTCTTATTATAAGAGTCTCAGGTGAATGAGTCGATTTGGATTGGTTTTGGATGGAAATGAGACACTTAGTCTCTTTAAGGAAGGTTTATTTTGGAAAAGTCAATCGGATATTGACTATTGAGTAGAGGGCTCGGATGTGATTTTCGGTGATTCGATTAGCTTCGGGGGATGATTTGTGACTTAGGAGTGTGATCAGAATTAATTTTGGAGGTCTGGTATAGAATTAGGCTTGAATTGTCAAAGTTAGTATTTTGGCAAATTCCGGTTGATAGGTGAGATTTTGATCCGAGGGTCGGAATGGAATTCCGAGAGTTGTTGTAGCTTTGTTAGGTAATTTTGGATGTGTGTGCAAAATTTCAAGTCATTCGGAGGTATTTTGGTCGAGTTTTTGATCAAATGCGTATTTCGAAAGTTTTTGAGAAACTTAGGCTTGAATTCGGTGGGAATTGATGATTTTAGCGTTGTTAGATGTGTTTTGATGATTGGAACAAGTTTGAATGATTTTATAGGATGTGTTTGTGCTTTTGGTTGAGGTCCCGGGGGCCTCGGGGTAATTTTGGATGGCTAAACGGGAAGATTTGAACTTAGAATTGCAGCAGAAATATGCATCAGTTGTGCAGGCCAAGTTTTGCCTTCGCGTTCGCGGGTGGTCCATCGCGTTCGCGGAAGGCTATTTTCTGGACCATCGCATTCGCGAGTATGGCTTCGCGTTCGCGTAGAAGGGGCCTGGGGTCCTGCCGAGTTTATTCATCGCGTTCGCGACCATGGGGTCCGTGTTCGCGTAGGAGGAGGAGCCTGTGCATCACGTTCGCGATCAATGGGACGCGTTCGCGTAGTGGAGCCCGCTGAAGCCTCGCGTTCGCAGGATGGACACTGCGTTCGCGAAGGGTTAATTTGGTCAGTGATATTTTTGGGCATCGCGAACGCGAGAAGGCTTTCGCGTTCGCGTAGAAGGAATTGGCACCTGGGCAGAAGGGTTTTATATTATTTCATCCGCGAAGCTTAGTCCATTTCCTCCATTTTTGAGTAACCTTGAGAGCTTTTGACGAGGATTAAAGAGGTTTTCGACTGGGAATCGATTGGAGGTGAGTCTTATGGCCTAGAAATATTATTTAATTGTGGATTCAACACTTAAATTCATGGAAATTTGGTTAAAAGGGGAAGAAATAGGGCTTGACTTTTTAAATAAAAATTTGGGGTTTGGGGGAGCATTTGAGCTCGGATTTTGGTAAATTTGATATGTATAGACTCATGGCGAGATAAGGAATCCGGTGATGTAAATTTTCTGATTTCTTGAGAAGTGAGCCCGGGGCTCGGGTTTTGCCAATTTTGTGGTTTTCGATATTTTTCGAGTCTTTTCGATTGGGTTGTGTTCCCTTAGACTATTGTAACGTATTCCTTGTGGTTTTGATCAGATTTGATGCACGAGTAGGTCGATTCGAGAGGAAAGGGCATAGCGAGCTAGGCTTTTGGCCGGCTAGAGGTGAGTAATGATTTTAAATGATGTCCTGAGGGTTTGAAACACCGAATTTGCACAACGTAGTGCTATGTTGAGATGAGATACACATTCAATGACGAGCGCGGGGTCATTTACTATTGGGGATTGTGACTTGGTCCAGCCCGATTGATACCTTACTGTGTATTTGACTATGACTTATTATTTTTCACTATGACTTGGGCTTATTGCCATACTTGGGGCTTATTGCCGACTGTTTGAAATCCTTTGTGAGTCATCATCACTATTTCCTCACTATTTGAAATTTTATTTGAACTCAGTCCAATGAAATTACACTGTTTCATGAACTCGGCTATATTTTTACTCAACTTTGAGATTTAAATGATATTTGAACTAGTGTTTAAGCTGAGCATTTTCGTTTTTCTGATGCCCAAGGGGCTTATGATTATTTTTGGACTGTTTGAGGCCGAGGGCCATATGTGAGGATATGTTGAGTGATGTGAGGAAGCTTTCAGGCCTCGAGCGATATGTGAGGAGGCTTTCAGGCCTCGAGTGTAATGTGAGAAGGCTTTCAGGCCTCGAACGATATGTGAGGAGGTTTTCAGGCCTCGATTGTAATGTGAGAAGGATTTCAGGCATCATGCTGATATGTACAGGCTTTCAGGCCTTATGATGATATAGCGCTTGGGCTATAGGAGCCCCTCCGGAGTTTGCACCCCAACAGTGAGTGCGGGTACCCATGTGATTTGAGAGTGATCTCGAGGGGCTGATGTTGTACTGTGTGACTGATACTAAGCCCGCAGGGCTGATACTGTACTGAGAGCTTGATATTGAGACCGAGGGGCAGGTTTCTGATTATTGCTTACTTGTTGAAAATATTTGCCTTTAACTATTTTAAAAGAGAATTATTCGATACTTTACTGTTTTACTGCTTAACTGATTTTACTGCTTGAGATAACATTATTTGTGCCTTCATGAGATTTCATGCTTTCAATCATTATTTTTTTATATTATTCACTGGGTCGGAGTACTCATATTACTCCCTGCACTGTGTGTGCAGATTCAGGCAGAGCAGAGTTCGTTCCTGAGCGCTGATTCCTTCCAGACCAGGTGAACTAGGAGTAACGAGGTAGCTGTTGACGTCCGCAGCCCCGTTTTCTCCCTTATCTTCTGTTATTTGCATTATCTTCAGACTTTGTTCCTAGTTCCAGACTTTGTAGAATTCTAGTAAACTCTGTAGTAACTCGTGACTTGTGACACCCCGATTTCGGGCTGTGTCGGGATGGTTCCCTCTTTTATCACTTTTCTTCCGCACCTATGATAATTTTATTAATGTTTTAGACTTATTCATGCTGAGTAACTATTAAAGAGGTGTTGATGTTCTGCTGGCTAGCCTTGTCTTCACGAGAGACACCATCACGACCGGGTTTGGGAATTGGGTCATGACAAGTTGGTATCAGAGCCTGGGTTACATAGGTCTCATGAGTCATGAGCAGGTTTAGTAGAGTCTCGCGGATCGGTACGGAGACGTCTGTATTTATCCTCGAGAGGCTGCAGAATCTTTAGAAAAAACTCCATATTCTTAAAATTCTTGGCATGCGACTTTGTTGATCCGAGAACTAATCTTCTGTGTTCTATTCTCTCGCAGATGGTGAGGACTCGTGCTACAGGGCGAGGCGGACGACCACCAGTACCACCCACTGAGGGCACCAGAGGCCGGGGACGCGGTCGTGGTAGAGGCAAAGCCGCGAGGGCAGCATCTGTTGCTCCACCAGTTGCCCCGGCTCAGGATCAGGCTCCAGTCGCAGACATTCCAGCAGCACCTGTTCAGGCACTGGCGGTGCCCATTGTGATTCCGGGCCTTCAGGAGGCCTTGGCTAAGATATTGTTAGTTTGCACTGGCCTCCCTCAGGCAGTTTCGTCCACTACCACAGCGGCTACTTCTCAGGCCGGGGGAGGCAATCAGATCCCCGCTGCTCGCACACCTGAGCAGGTAGTGCAGGGATTGCAGACACCGGGAGCAGCTCCAACTCAGCCGGTTGCACCAGTTCAAGACTTTGTGGTTCCAGCTATGCCCGATGATGAGCAGCATTGTCTTGAGAGGTTCAGTAGGCTCCGATTTCCTTCTTTCAGCGGTGCTCAGGGCGAGGATGCCCAGGGTTTTCTCGACAAGTGTCAGCGTATGCTTCAGACGGAAGGGATTTTGGAGTCGAGTGGTGTAGCATTTACCGCATTTCAGCATTTCAGTTCACTGGGGCTGCCTTCACTTGGTGGGAGGCGTATGAGCGGCGTAGACTGGCAGGTGCAACACCTTTGACGTGTCAGGAGTTCTCCACTCTCTTTCTGGAGAAGTGGGTACCACAGTCTCAGAGAGAGGAGCTGCGTAGGTAGTTTGAGTGGCTTCGACAGGGAGATATGACTGTGACCCAGTATGAGGCGAGATTTTCTGAGTTGGCTCGTCATGCCTCCTGGATAGGTCCAACTGATCGGGAGAGGATCAAGAGGTTTGTGGATGGACTTAATTATCACTTTCGTGTTCCGATGACTCGAGAGAGATTTCTAGGTATTTCCTTTGAGGATGCAGTTGATATTGCTCGAGATATTGAGACGGCTCGCCGTCAGGATAGAGAGGAGAGGGAGGCCAAGAGGCCTCGAGGTTCTGGCAGTTTTAGTGGTGCTTCGTCTAGAGGCCAGTTCCAGCAGGGTAGAGGTCGTTCTTTCAGGCCTCCTCAGTCGGCCCGTTCCGAGTATCGTGGGGCGTCTTTAGGTCGTGGTCATCAGGGTTTTTAGCAGATTCAGCCATCTCTTAGCACTCTTCCAGCATAGGGTTCATCTTGAGCTCCATCTGTTCAGGGTTCTTCTAGGCCGAGTGCATCAGCCAGTCACTCCGGCGCACGGGGTTCCCTTCAGTCCCATTCTCTAGCACCCGGGAGTTGTTATGAGTGCGGAGAGTTTGGGCATATGTGGAGGCAGTGTCCTCGTCGAGCTGCTAGCTCATCTCAACAGAGAGGTCAGTCCTCATCTTCTGGTCTAGTTTCTTCAGCACCCACCTCGCTAGCTAGGGGTGAGGGTCAGGCAACCAGGGGTCGCCCCAAAGGGGGAGGCCGATCGGGCGGTGGTCAGACTCGCTTTTATGCTCTTTAGGGCAGGATATATGCCATTGCTTCAGATGCCGTCATTACAGGTATTATTTCAGTCTGCCACAGAGATGTCTCAGTCTTATTTGATACTGGTTCCACCTATTCTTATGTGTCCTCATATTTTTCTCATCATTTGGGTACGACCCGAGGGTGTCTTGCTTTACCTGTTCATGTATCTACCCCGGTGGGCGATACTATTGTTGTAGACTATGTGTATCGGTCGTGTTTGGTGACTATTGGGGGTCTGGAGACCCGAGTTGATCTATTGCTATTGAGCATGGTAGATTTTGATGTCATTCTGGGCATGGACTGGTTATCTCCGTGTCATGCTATTCTGGACTGTCATGCTAAGACAGTTACTCTGGCTACACCGGGTGTTTCGAGGATCAAGTGGCGTGGTATGACTGACTATGTTCCTAGCAGGGTGATTTCATTCTTAAAGGCCCAACGTATGGTTGGGAAGGGTTGTATTTCATATTTGGCTTTCGTGAGAGATGTGGGAGCCGAGACTCCTAGTATTGATTCTGTCCCGGTTGTGAGGGAGTTTCCAAATGTGTTTCCTGCAAATCCGTCGGGCATGTCGCCGGATAGGGACATTGATTTTGGTATTGACCCGGTGCCGGGCACTCAGCCCATTTCCATTCCTCTGTATCGTATGGCACCATCGGAGTTGAAAGAATTGAAGGATCAACTTCAGGAACTCCCAGATAAGGGGTTCATTCGGCCTTGTGTGTCACCGTGGGGTGCACCGGTGCTATTTGTAAAGAAGAAGGATGGAACCATGAGAATGTGCATTGGCTATAGGCAATTGAACAAAGTAACAGTGAAGAACAAGTATCCCCTGCCTCGCATTGATGATTTATTTGACCAGCTTCAGGGGGAGAGGGTATTCTCCAAGATTGATCTCCGTTCAGGCTATCACCAGTTGAATATCAGAGACTCGGATATTATGAAGACTGCTTTCAGGACTAGATACGGGCACTATGAGTTTCTTGTTATGTCCTTTGGGCTGACTAATGCCACAACAACGTTCATGCATTTGATGAACAGTGTATTTCGGCCATATCTGGACTTATTTGTTATCATTTTTATTGATGATATTCTGGTGTACTCGCGTAGCCAAGAGGAGCACGCACAACATTTGCTAGTTGTATTGCAGAGATTGAAGGATGAGAAGCTTTATGCAAAGTTCTCCAAGTGTGAGTTTTGGCTCAGCTCAGTAGCTTTCTTGGGGCACGTGGTGTCCAGCGAGGGTATTCAGGTCGACCCGAAGAAGATAGAGGTGGTGTAGTGTTGGCCTAGACCGACCTCGGCCACAAAGATTCGTAGTTTCCTTTGGTTGGCAGGTTATTATCGCCGATTTGTTCAGAGATTTTCCTCTATTGCATCACCCTTGACCAAGTTGACTCAGAAGGGTGCTCCATTTGTATGGTCGGACGAGTGCGATGAGAGCTTTCAGAATCTCAAGACAACCTTGACCACAGCTCCAGTATTGGTTTTGCCCTAAGCCGCAAGTTCTTATATCGTATATTGTGATGCATCGAGAGTTGGGATCGGATGTGTATTGATGTAGGAGGGTAGAGTTATTGCTTATGCTTCTCGTCAGTTGAAGCCCTGCGAGAAGAACTACCCTGTACATGATTTGGAGTTGGCTGTTATAGTTCATGCTTTGAAGATTTGGAGGTATTACTTTCATGGTATATCTTGTGAGGTATTCACTAATCATCGCAGTCTTCAGCATTTGTTCAAGCAGAGGGACCTTAATCTGAGGCAGCGGAGATGGCTAGAGTTGCTTAAGGACTATGATATTACCATTCTGTATCACCCAGGGAAGGCCAATGTAGTGGCCGATGCTTTGAGCCGAAAAACAGTTAGTATGGGGAGCTTGGCATACATTCCAGTTGGGGAGAGGTCCTTTGCAGCTGATGTTCAGGCTTTGGCCAATCGGTTGGTGGGACTAGATATTTCGGAGCCCAGTCGGGTGTTGTCTTGTGTGGTTTCTCGGTCTTCCTTATATGATCGCATCAGAGAGCGCCAGTATGATGATCCACATTTGCTCGTCCTTAAGGATATGGTTCATCATGATGATGCCAGGGATGTGACTATTGATGATGATGGCATATTGAGGATGCAGGGCCGGATTTGCGTGCCCAATGTGGATGGGCTTCGGGAGATGATATTGGAGGAGGCCCACAGTTTGCGGTATTCCATCAACCCCGGTGCCGTGAAGATGTATCAGGATTTGAGGCAGCACTACTGGTGGAGAAGGATGAAAAAGGATATAGTAGGGTTTGTGGCTCGGTGCCTTAACTGTCAGCAGGTAAAGTACGAGCATCAGAGGCCAGGTGGTGTACTTCAGTGGATGATTATTCCAGAGTGGAAGTGGGAAAGGATTACTATAGATTTTGTGAGTGGTCTCCCTCGGACTTTGAAGAAGTTCGATTCGATTTGGGTGATTGTGGACAGGCTGACCAAGACCGCGCACTTCATTCCGGTATGTACTACCTATTCTTTGGAGCGACTGGCAGGGACCTTTATTCGGGAGATTGTACGACTGCATGGGGTTCCAGTGTCTATTATTTCATATATGGGTACTCAGTTCACTTCTCAGTTCTGGAGGACATTTCAGCGAGAGTTGGGTACGCAAGTAGAGTTGAGCACAACATTCCACCCTCAGACGGACGGACAGTCTGAGCGTACTATTCAGATACTGGAGGACATGTTGCGTGCCTGTGTTATTAATTTTGGGGGTTCCTGGGATGAGTTTTTTCCGCTTGATAGAGTTTGCCTACAACAACAGTTATCATTCCAGCATTCAGATGGCTCCGTATGAGGCGTTGTATGGGAGGCGATGTAGATCTTCTGTTGGATGGTTCGAGCCCGGAGAGGCTAGGTTATTGGGGACAGAGATGGTTCAGGATGCCTTAGAGAAGGTGAAGCTGATTCAGGAGAGGCTTCGTATAGCACAGTCGCGTCAGATGAGTTATGTAGACAGGAAGATTCGGGATGTGTCATATATGGTGGGTGAGAAGGTCTTGCTGAAGGTTTCGCCCATGAAGGGTGTTATGCGGTTTGGGAAGAAAGGGAAGTTGAGTCCGCGGTTTATTGGGCCTTTTGAGGTACTTAGGAGGATTAGGGAGGTGGCTTATGAGCTTGCCTTTCCACCCAGCTTATCGGGCGTGCATCCGGTGTTTCATGTATCTATGCTCCGGAAGTATGTTGGGGACCCGTCCCATGTTTTGGACTTCAGTACTGTTCAGTTGGATGATGATTTGACCTATGATGTAGAGCCAGTGGCTATTTTGGGTCGTCACGTTCGAAAATTGAGATCAAAGGATATAGCTTCGGTAAAGGTGCAGTGGAGAGGTCGGCCCGCGGAGGAGGCTACTTAGGAGACCGAGCAGTAGATACGGAGCAGATATCCTCACCTATTTATGACTCCATGTATGTTTCTTGACCCGCTCGAGGACGAGCGTTTGTTTTAGTTGGGGAGGATGTGACGACCCGGCCCGTCGTCACGTGAGTTACCACCCTGTTTCCCCCTTTTCTGCTTCCTTATGTCTTATTATAAGAGTCTCGGGTGAATGAGTCGATTTGGATTGGTTTTGGATGGAAATGAGACACTTAGTCTCTTTAAGGAAGGCTTGTTTTGGAAAAATCAACCGGATGTTGACTATTGAGTTAGAGGGATCGAATGTGATTTCTGGTGATTCGATTAGCTTCGGGGGATGATTTGTGACTTAGGATTGTGATCGATATTGATTTTGGAGGTCCGTTGTAGAATTAGGCTTGAATTGGCACAGTTAGTATTTTGGCAAATTTCGGTTGATAGGCGAGATTTTGATCCGAGGGTCGGAATGAAATTCCGAGAGTTGCTGTAGCTTCGTTAGGTGATTTTGGATGTGTGCACAAAATTTCAAGTCATTCGGAGGTGTTTTGGTCGGATTTTTGATCAAATGCGTATTTCGGAAGTTTATGAGAAACTTAGGCTTGAATTCGGTGAGAATTGATGATTTTAGCGTTGTTAGATGTGTTTTGATGATTGGAACAAGTTTGAATGATGTGATAGGATGTGTTTGTGCTTTTGGTTGATGTCCCAAGGGCCTTGGGGTGATTTTGGATGGCTAAACGGGAAGATTTGAACTTAGAATTGCAGCAGAAATATGCAGCAGCTGTGCAGGCCAAGTTTTGCCATTGCGTTCGCGGGTGGTCCATTGCGTTCGTGGAAGGATATTTTCTGGACCATCGCGTTCGCGAGTATGGATTTGTGTTCGCATAAAAATGGCCTGGGGTCCTGCCGAGTTTATTCATCGCGTTCGCGACCATGGGGTCCGCGTTCGCGTAGGAGGAGGAGCCTGTGCATCGCGTTCGCGGTCAATGGGATGCGTTCGTGTAGTGGAGCCCGCTGAAGCCTCGCGTTCGCAGGATGGACACCGCGTTCGCAAAGGGTTAATTTGGTTAGTGATATTTTTGGGCATCGCGAACGCGAGAAGGCTTTCGCGTTGGCGTAGAAGGAATTGGCACCTGGGCAAAAGGGTTTTATATTATTTCATCCGCGAAGCTTAGTCCATTTCCTCCATTTTGGAGTAACCTTGAGAGCTTTTGATGAGGATTAAAGAGGTTTTAGACTGGGAATCGATTGGAGGTGAGTCTTATCCCTAGAAACATCATTTAATTGTGGATTCAACACTTAAATTCATGAAAATTTGGTTAAAAAGGGAAGAATTAGGGCTTGACTTTTTGAATGAAAATTTGGGGTTTGAGAGAGAATTTGAGCTCGGATTTTGGTAAATTTGATATGTATAGACTCGTGGCGAGATAAGGAATCCGGTGATGTGAATTTTTTGATTTTTTGAGAAGTGGGCCCGGGGCTCGGGTTTTGCCAATTTCGTGGTTTTCGATATTTTTTGAGTCTTTTCGATTGGGTTGTGTTCCCTTAGCCTATTGTAACGTATTCCTTGTGGTTTTGATCAGATTTGACGCACGAGTAGGTCGATTCGAGAGGAAAAGGCATAGCGAGCTAGGCTTTTGGCCGGCTAGAGGTGAGTAATGATTTTAAATGATGTCCTGAGGGTTTGAAACCCCGTATTTGCACAACGTAGTGCTATGTTGAGATGAGACACGCATTCAATGACAAGTGCAGGGTCATTTACTGTTGGGGATTGTGATTTGGTCCAGCCCGATTAATACCTTACCGCGTATTTGACTATGACTTGTTATTTTTCACTATGACTTGGGCTTATTGCCATACTTGGGGCGTATTGCCGACTGTTTGAAATCCTTTGTGAGCTATCATCACTATTTCCTCACTATTTGAAATATTATTTGAACTCAGTCCAATGGAATTACACTGTTTCATGAACTCAGCTATATTTTCACTCAACTTTGAGATTTAAATGATATTTGAACTAGTACTTGAGCTGAACATTTTTGTTTTTCTGATGCTCAAGGAGCTTATGATTATTTTTGGACTGTTTGATGCCGAGGGCCATATGTGAGGATATGTTGAGTGATGTGAGGAGGCTTTCAGGCCTTGAGTGTAATGTGAGAAGGCTTTCAGGCCTCGAGCGATATGTGAGAAGGCTTTCAGGCCTCGATTGTAATGTGAGAAGGCTTTCAGACCTCATGTTGATATGTACAGGCTTTCATGCCTTATGATAATATAGCGCTTGGGCTGTAGGATCCCCTCCGGAGTCTGCTTCCCATAGTGAGCGCGGGTACCCATGTGATTTGAGAGTGAGCCCGAGGGGCTGATGTTGTACTGTGTGACTGATACTAAGCCCGTGGGGCTGATACTGTACTGAGAGCTTGATATTGAGCCCGAGGGGCAGGTTTCTGATTATTGCTTACTTGTTGAAAATATTTGCCTTTAACTATTTTAAAAGAGAATTATTCGATACTTTACTGTTTTACTGCTTAACTGATTTTACTGCTTGAGATAGCGTTATTTGTGCCTTCATGAGATTTCAGGCTTTTAGTCATTATTTATTTTTATTACACATTGGGTCGGAGTACTCACATTACTCCCTGCACCGTGTGTGCAGATACAGGCAGAGCAGAGTTCGTTCCTGAAAGCTGATTCCTTCCAGACCAGGCGGACTAGGAGTGACGAGGTAGCTGTTGACGTCCGCAGCCCCGTTTTCTCCCTTATCTTATGTTATTTACATTATCTTCAGACTTTTTTCCTAGTTCAAGACTTTGTAGAATTCTAGTAAACTCTGTAGTAGCTCGTGACTTGTGACACCCCAATTTCGGGCTGTGTCGGGATGGTTCCTTGTTTTATCACTTTTCTTCCGCACCTATGATAATTTTATTAATGTTTTAGACTTATTCATGCTGAGTAACTATTAAAGAGGTGTTGATGTTCTGCTGGCTGACCTTTTCTTCACGAGAGGCGCCATCACGATCGGGTTTGGGAATTGGGTCGTGACATATTTGATTCTTGTTCATGTGGAATGAAAATTTTACTCTTGGAAGAGTTGTTTTTCTTTAGAAGACTTGAAAATGATTAAATTATGTTGTCTCGCCCTAATGCGATACCATATATTTTTTTAGGGTTCATGACTTTCATATCATCTGAAAATTGATTATAAATGAAAAATCATTTTATACTTTTCTATTCTTAACCAGTCAGTAATATTTAGAAATGTTGTATGGATTAAAAAATATGTATTTAGGATATTTATTTTTAAAATGAAGGCTTGATTCAAGTTTAGTATATTTTCTCAAGAACCTGTTCAATTTAATCTACTTTTGTTTCAGGGTGTTTATTCCTCTCGGCCGGATGAAGATGTACTTCGTTATTCAAATGAAGTATCATGGCATCATGACGTTCTTGTCATAGGTTATAGTTACAGTCAGAATGATGAGCTATATTTTATTATCAAGAATTGATCAGGACTTTCGTGAGGTGCCAATGGTTACGCCCGTTTTCGAGGGGATCTGCTGAAATCGTTCGGCAATCCACAAGCTCTATCCGTTGGTATGAGCCACAATCCCAAAAAGAAGTTATGATCGTATATATAAATTATTATTAAATATGTTTCTAGCGGTATTCGTCGGTCGGTATGGTATGGTGTTTAGATATTTCGGTTCGGTATTTGATTTCTTAAAGTACTATACTAATACCGTACCTAATTAAATTCGTATGGTTCAATTTTTCTCCTTTCAATTTTGATTTATAATTCGGTTCGGTGACTTCGATTTATTTGGTTTGAATAATAACTAGTGCATAGAGCAATAAACTGTAATATTCTTAATTAAAGTACTCAAACAAACTAAACTGAAAACGTTTGTTGACAAAAGTTTGTCCAAAACTAGCAAATATAAACCAATAGAGAGAAAAATGTACATAAAGAAATAAATTTCATCATTAGAAATGTCTTGTTACTTGCATACAGTTAATTGATGAACTCTCATCTCTAAGCAATTGCTTTATGACATCATATCTTAAGAAAATGTGCCTACTCTTCCCATTAAAAGATTTATTTTCTTACAATGGTTATTGTACTTTGACAATCACAATTCATCGATATAATTATTGTCGGTTTAACTCACCAAGAGGTTGCTCAATCAATCTCACTTCTAGGCAACTTAATACTATAACACCCACCAAGAGGTGATCATACAATCACTATTGAGCTTTTCTCATCTGAATAAAAAATTCAATATCATCACTATATCCTTCTAATACAGTGGAATATTCACATACAAAATACTAACTCATAGTATTTCTCAAGTAAGGTATAAAATCATCTTAAATGAAATGAAATTTGACTTCCAACAAGCGCCTTTTGAAACATCTTTTTATTTTCTTTTAGTATCTTCCATTTTCAAATACCAAGGTAAAATTTTCTAAACATAAAAGCAACTTAACTTCTACAAATATATTTCAAATTAGTAAGAAAGGGGTCATAATTCAATGATTTCTTCACCCAAATTACTAAGAGACCCAAAACAAGATAATTTTTAACAGCCCGAAATACAACTCATTTTTATCTTCCAATATAAATTTCAGCCACAACAAATCTCAATTTTGTTAGGCTTCATTGTAATAATTTTAATAAATATTTTTTCTCATGATTTCCCTTATGATCAGTCTATATAATTATTGGCAATACATTCTCGATCCTCACACTTTCAAAAAAATTATGTTAAGGGGATAATCTATTCATAACTCAGGAGTTCAACTTTATAAATAACAATCTAATAATATAACCTTATTCCAAAGATCATCAGATTGACCATGCAATTCATTATTTATTCTCATGATCTCAAGCAACATAAATAAACGGTACTTTTAACACTAGAAAATTCCATGACTACCTAAATAATGAATACCATAGTGCCTCTTCAAGATATTAAGAGAAAATTTAAAACACTCACAATCCAGGAAACTACAAAAGCAGCTCCAAGACCTACAAAATTAAAGTGATGTGTCTTTCACAATGCAATATATATACAGTAACAAACTATAAATCCATGCATATTATCAATTAATATATAACTATATATATTTCTAAAATTGGAAGGACATCATATGTATCATCTTGAGGCCAAAGTTCATCTACCTATTATATTCTCGAGAATAAGCAGGAAATAACATAATTTTAGGAGGTATTAGTCCAATTACGCGTACTTGGTAGTTAAATGTTACGTCACATAAAACATGTCAAGTGGAAGAAGCTACCGTGTATAAAGTCTACCATAATCCAATTTTGAGGTCCAAAAGTACAAATACAACAACAACAATGCAGAAAACGTCAACGTGAATAATATACTTAGTTCGTATTCTCCATAAGAATAAGGTGGTAAATTAGCATCAACAGCAACATTAGCAATGTTATTCTGATGAAGCTCGAAGATCATATCAACTGGAGCTAAGAAGAAGAAGATGAACAAGAAGGTTCTAGAATGAAGAACTCATTGGAGAGCATGTGAGCTGAAAATGATTGTATATTCAACTATGTAAAAAATTGAATACAAAAATTATATGTCCTACTTATATACATTGTTTATGACAGCTGGACTAATCATTCTCCACTAACTATCTAACCACCAATCACATAATTAGTTATAACTAACCTTCAGCTAACTACACTAACTCACGTGACTGTCATGTGTCACTCTTCTCCTCAATACTCCCCCTCAAGCTAGGTGGTGCAAATAGATTGAGCACTCCTAGCTTGCTCATCAGGTACTCATGTTGTGATCTTCCAAGTGCCTTTGTGAACAAATCTGCTTCTTGGTCTTTAGACATCATATGCTTGGTTTTGACAATCCCTTGTTGAATCCTCTCTCTGATGAAGTGTAGGCCTATCTCTATGTGCTTTGTACGCTCATGAAATATGGGGTTTGCAGCAATTTGAATTGCTGCTTTGCTGTCACAGTGTAACTCCACTGGCAGCTCAACTTCAGCACCCAGCTCTTTGCAAAGTCCTGTCAACTATGATATTTCTGCAACTCTTGCTGCCATGCTTCTGTATTCTGCCTCTGCAGAGCTTCTTGAGATTGTGCATTATTTTTTGGACTTCCATGACATTAACGAATTTCCCAATTTCATCAGATATCATGTTACTGATCTCCTGGAAACAGGACATGATGCCCAATCAGCATCACAAAATGCTGTCAATTTAGATGACTGTTTGGAACTCATTAGCAACCCCAAGCCTGGTGCTCCTTTGATATATCTCACAACCCTTATAGCAGCTTCCATGTGAGATTTCTTTGGACAATGCATGAACTGGATTAATACATGGACTGCATAGCATATATCTGGCCTAGTCATAGTAAGGTACAACAACTTTCCCACTAATCTCTGATATGGCCCTGAATCTACTAGCCTTTCATCATCTTTCAAGTTCAAGTGTTGATTATACTTCACAGTAGTAAACCTTTGGTTGCATTCCATTGGTGTAGTCACAGGTTTTGAGCCTGCTAATCCAAGGTCAGTGATTAGCTCTATTGCAAACTTTCTTTGGTTCATGAGTATTCCTTCCTTGGACCTTGCTAGCTCGATCCCAAGGAAGAACTTCAACTCTCCTAGGTCCTTGATCCTGAAATTACCCTGTAGCATGGTCTTTGTCTCAGAAATCAATGCTTGGTCATTCCCAGTTATGAGGAGATCATCTACATATACAATGATTATTACTAATTTTGTTCCTTGCTTCTTTGTGAACAAGGAATAGTCAAAGTGACTCTGTACAAAACCAGAATTTAGCAATGCCTCAATTAATTTGAGGTTTCATTGTCTTGGAGCCTGTTTTAACCCATATAGGGATTTGTGCAGCCTACACACCTTCTCCCCATTGATGGGAAATCCCTGGGGTGGACACATATATACTTCTTCAGTGAGGTCTCTGTTTGACTCAAAAGTTATCAAATACTTTTCGAGAAAATCAATCGAAATAAATCAAGGGTAAATCATAATCAAATATAATAAGACCTTGGGATATATGATGTGTTTTTTCGTTTTCGATCTCAGCAGATTGAAAGATAAAGAATGTGGGTTTTAGAGAGAGATAGATAATAGTTTCCTCCCCCTTTTTTCATTACAATGTTTGGAGTCCCTTTTATATATCAAGGGACCCTCCTCGAAATACTAAATATACACGAACTAAATACATGCCCTCGACAGGACGATGGGGCCTAAGGTGCCGCTTGTTCCGCCATACCTGGGTCGTACCCCTTTCTTAGTATGTGCACGCCTGACAGTCATCTATGCCGACGTAGGGACGTAGCGGGTTAAATATGACACCATACAATTAGTCCCTCCGCTCGTCGGGGTCGCATCAAGATGTGTCCTCGATGGGCGGATCCTCGAACTCCGTTTAGGGAGAATTTGACTTGGTTCAAAGGTGGTAACGTAACTTGTGGGAGATAATATTTGAGTCTGTCGAGAAGCTTATGCGCAATCCCTTTGTTCAAGTGACGTCAGCATACGCATGCGTTATTATTACGCTATTCCCGAGGTAACACAAAAAGGCATTCTGACGTTTTGGTTTCCCGCGCCCGTTTGAAATATGCCACTTCGATTTTAATGCCATCCTATCCTATAAATAGGGGAAGGGTTTAACTTGATTGCAACTTTTGATCATTTGTAAGCACCTTTCCTTTACTTTCAGAATAAACACCTTCCTTCACCGAAACTCCACCATTTCTCAGAGACATTCCTTCCCGTTGTGTCATACACTATTCCCTGAACAGAAATCATGGCTAAATCCCGGCTGGATAACCCGAGGGCTGTTGGTGCCACTCCATCAGATATACCGCCTCCCTCTGGCGGTGACAAGGGAGAAGGGGAAGAGGACCTCTCCCCTCTCACTATGGATAATGTGCTGCCAAAGCAAATTTTAACCCGGAATGACTTCAACAAGGATTCTCCCGTGCCACCTTTAGAGCATTCTGAGTTAAAGCAAGATTATTTGGACGATCTTCGTGCATTGCACGGCATACCTGCTCATGTGGAGATAGTTCCGGCGGGAACTGATTACGCAAACGTCCATAGACCGAGGTATTGCACATTCTATGAGTACCCATTTTTAATTGGTTACGATCTCCCTATCTTTCCTTTAGCGGAGGAACTATGTTGTTTTTACAACGTGTGCCCGTCTCAGCTTACTTCGTATACGTTGAAGGTATGTCAGATACTGTCTACGTACTCCGAGCTAGCTGGGTGCGAGGTCTCCGTCCACCATCTTTTGCAGCTATTCAGCGCCGACTACCTAAGGGGCACCATGCTACATTTGAAGATCCATGGTGCGAATGGATTGGTGGTCAAGACCGATAACCGACCCAGTCGTAGGTACTGGTGTAGATATTTCTCCATTAAGACGGAGCACTTGGTATCCAACCCTGTCGTATTCCCGGAGAAGTGGAATTCGAAACGTAAGCGTTTCCATTCATTAAATTCTTTACCATACGTGGCTGTGGCAGTTCTGATTATATTATTATTATTTTTTGTTTGTAGCGAGGGATCACCAACCTCAGCTCATCAATGGCATTAGGCAATGGGTAGCCGATTTGTTACCTTATGGGGAAGAGACCCGCACATGGTCCGCATTCCTTCAGCGTCATGGCCCCGCAGGCCCTTCAGGTAGTTTCTTGACTTTAGTTGGCAGGTTTTACAAGTTTCATCGACTGAGTCATACGTGTCGATAGGTCGAGGCATTCCCAAGAAGAGGGCAGCGGTATCTACCTCTATACGGTCGGGCGCGACCTCGGATACCCAAGAGCTCTTTTATGCATTCGCCCGAGAGGGTATGTCTGTAGTTCCTTTGCGAGGAGTCGTGCCTGTGGCGGCGGTTGCAGGCGAAACGTTGCCATCGGTACCGACTCCGCAATCTACGGACGAGTCTTCTGAGGGAGAGGAGTCGGTGGACAGAAAAGGCGAAGGCTTGAGACAGGCAAGGCGGTGTCTACTGAAGATGAAAGGAGTAGCGTGCCTTGCCAAACGCCTAGACCCGTATTTATGGCCGACGCTATTCGTGCCGAGAGGCCGGCCCATCAAGGGAGTATCGCTATCGGTACTAGCTCGGTTCGTGCCGCCGTGGATGGCTCAGCGACCATTGTTGATGGAGTTGTTAGGGCTATTGAGAGATCGGATTCCGAGATTGCCCAAGGATATGTAGACGAGTTTGTGAGCGGACTCACACACGTGGAGATGACGGCGGACGGGTTCGACCACTGAATCGTGATTCTGGGGGCTTACAACTTGTTACTGCACAACGAACAGGCGGCGTTGGAGCTCGCCTTGTTGTGTGCCGCCCCTGAACGTGAAACGCTAAAAACCATCAGCGATGCGAAGCTGTCTCAAAAGGTCACCGACATGACTCTACAGGTAACCTTTTGTTTTTGCGTGTCGTGAGGTCGGTTTTGATGTTTACTAATTCTTGTCTTTCCCCCCAGACCCTTGTTTTGGAGATGGAGTGGAGGCGTCGTGAGCAGAAAAAGGCGACCATATTCAATAAGATGGTGAAGAGGTACCAGCGGTACCACTCCAAGCATCAGGCGGTGGTGGATCTTTTCCAGCAGGATCCTGAGTTTCAGGTGTTTCGGGAGGGTCTTAAGCAAAAGGAAGTCCAATTGGAACGTAGAATAGTGGAATTGGAGCAGACGGACACGAAGTTGATGAGAGTCGTGGCCCGTAATAGTGAGTTGGAATCACTCCTCAAGTCGAGGGGTGAAGAGCTGGAGCTTAGTCGGGGGGTGGCGGCGGAGAATGCCGATCTACAATGTAGGGTAGCGGAATTGACTGCCGAAATCGAAGCCAAGATGGCAGAGGTTGGTGTTTTTAGGTAGATATCCCAGCCAAGGTCCGAGGACGCAGTTCGGCCTTCGTAGCTTTCTTCATTTCATCCCCCGTCTGATCGGGATATGCACCGTAATGCGCATGAGATGTGGGTTTATTTTGAAGCTAAACTGGACGTGTTCAAGGAGCTTTATACCGCGGGCCGAGCTACAGAGGAGGAGGTTCAGATGCGGCGGCTTGAGGCTCGTTCCACTTGGGAAGCCTGCGGGTATAGTTCCGATTCCCTTGAGTGCGAGGGCGATACTTCAGAGGATGTCAACTGGCTAGACTCCGATCCCTAGTATGACGAAACTTATCTCCTCGGGACTGAGGGAAAGGGCGGTGAATAGCCGGGAGGCGACGAACGGGATGGCGAGCAGCCTTAAGTTGATATATGTTTTGTTTCTCGTTTTTTGGACTGTAATGGGGTCCCTTCACGGGGATAAATGTAGATACATTCTTTTGTTGTAATATATGAATTGTACCTTTTGCTGTTATTCCTTACTGGTTATTCTTCGTTTTTCGAAACTTCACCTTCGCATAGGCGATGTTCGTTTGTTTGTAGGAAATTTATCGTGACTTTGAGCAATATCGAAATGATGTAGGCAGTCTTGGGGGTGATCCCCCTAAGACTGACCACCGTCGTAGGTAGGATATGGCATAACTTCGACCATCGTCGAAGTGTTATTCGTCATAGTCGACCGGGTTGATGCGTAATGGCGATGGCCTTAGCCATTAGGATATGACTTCGAATATCGTCGAAGTATTATCCATCATGGTCGAACTGAGTCGACGCTTAATGGAGATGGACTTAGCCATTAGGATATGGCTTCGACTGTCATCGAAGTGTTATCCGTCGTAGTCGAACTGAGTCGACACTTAATGGAGATGGCCTTAGCCATTAGGATATGGCTTCAACTATTGTCGAAGTGTTATCCGTCGTGGTCGAACTGAGTAGACGCTTAATGGAGATGGCCTTAGCCATTAGGATATGGCTTCAACTGTCGTCGAAGTGTTATCCGTCGTGGTCGAACAGGGTCGACGCTTAATAGAGATGGCCTTAGCCATTAGGATATGGATTCGACTGTCATTGAAGTGTTATCTGTCGTGGTCGAACTGGGTCGATGCTTAATGGCGATGGCCTTAGCCATTAGGATATGGCTTCGACTGTCGTCGAAGTGTTATCCGTTGTGGTCAAACTGGGTCGACGCTTAACGGAGATGGCCTTAGCCATTAGGATATGTCTTCGACTGTCGTCGAAGAGTTATCCATCGTGGTTGAACTGGGTCGACGCTTAATGGCGATGGCCTTTGCCATTAGGATATGGCTTCGACTGTCGTCGAAGTGTTATCCGTCGTGGTCGAACTCGGTCGATGCTTAATGGCGATGGCCTTAGACATTAGGATATGGCTTCGAATGTCGTCGAAGTGTTATCCGTCGTGGTCGAACTGGGTCGACGCTTAATGGCGATGGCATTAGCCATTAGGATACGACTTCGACTATCGTCGAAGTGTTATCTGTCGTGGTCAAACTGGGTCGCGCTTAATGGAGATGGCCTTAGCCATTAGGATATGGCTTCGATTGTCATCGAAGTATTGTCCGTCGTGGTCGAACTGGGTCGATGCTTAATGGCGATGGCCTTAGCCATTAGGATATGGCTTCGACTATCGTCGAAGTGTTATCCGTCGTGGTCGAACTGGGTCGACGCTTAATGGAGATGACCTTAGCCATTAGGATATGGCTTCGACTATCGTCGAAGTGTTATCCGTCGTGGTCGAACTGGGTCGACGCTTATTGGAGATGGCCTTAGCCATTAGGATATGGCTTCGACTATCGTCGAAGTGTTATCCGTCGTGGTCTAACTGAGTCGACGCTTAATGGAGATGGCCTTAGCCATTAGGATATGGCTTCGACTGTCTTCGAAGTGTTATCCGTCGTGGTCGAACTGGGTCGACGCTTAATGGCGATGGCATTAGCCATTAGGATATGGCTTCGACTATCGTCGAAGTGTTACCGTCGTGGTCAAACTGGGTCGCACTTTATGGAGATGGCCTTAGCCATTAGGATATGGCTTCGACTGTCGTCGAAGTGTTATCCGTCGTGGTCGAACTGGGTCGACGCTTAATGGTGCCTTAGCCATTAGGATATGTCTTTGACTGTCGTCGAAGTGTTATCCGTCGTGGTCGAACTGGGTCGACGCTTAATAGTATTGGCCTTAGCCATTAGGATATGGCTTCGACTGTCGTCGAAGTGTTATCCGTCGTGGTCGAATGGGTCGACGCTTAATGGCGATGGCCTTAGACAGTGTTGATTTTCACACGACCTTGGTCGCTTGCACGGATGGAGACAGTGGCCTTAGCTGCTTACACAATGGAGATAATGGCCTTAGCCGCTTTCATAATGGAGATAATGGTCTTAGCCGCTTACATAATGGAGATAATGGCCTTAGCCGCTTACATAATGGAGAGAATGGCCTTAGCCGCTTACATAATGGAGATAATGGCCTTAGCTGCTTGAATAATGGAGATAATGGCCTTAGCTGCTTGCATAATGGAGATAATGGCCTTAGCCGCTTGCATAATGGAGATAATGGCCTTAGCCGCTTACATAATGGAGATAATTCTGTAAAATGCAGATTTTTGCCCATACTGCGGAGATTTGACTGGTGTAGTCCTTTTATTATATCGGCCCGGAGACCGTGTTGACAGGTCGATGTAATAAACTTGCTCTCAGATACCACTAGGTGTTCCCTCCGCCGCCTCGTTAAAAACCTTTCCGAGAAAACCCAATTGGGACAAAACTCGGATAAGGGAAAAAGAGTACGACTTCGGGGGACGCCTTTCAGAAGTGGAAGTATTTGAGGTGGGTGACATTCCAGTTGTTCTGGAGTGTTTTTCCCTCTATCATTTCTAACTGGAACGCTCTTTTATTCGCTGTTGCTATGATTTTATATGGTCCATCCCAGTTGGTACCCAATTTTCCTTCACTTGGATCCTTTGACGCTAATGTTTTGGCTTTGAGGACGTAATCGCCCACTTTGAGTGGCCTTATTTTGGCTTCTTGTTGTAATACCTTTCAACCTATTGTTTTTGGGTCGTCATTCTTATGTGGGCCATATCCCTTTATTCTTCAGCCTCATCTAGGTCTTGAAGTCTGTTCCTGTCGTTGTCTGCCCCACTGGTGTGTGAATATCTCAGGCTTGGCTCCCCGATTTCAACGGGTATAACTGCGTCAGTTCCATAGACCAATGAATACGGCGTTTCTCCTGTGCTGGATTTGGGTGTGGTTCGATGTGCCCACAACACTTCTGGTAGTAATTCTGGCCAGAGCCCTTTAGCTTCTTCGAGTTTCTTCTTCAATATGTTCAATATTGTCTTGTTAGAGGACTCGGCTTGGCCGTTGGCGGCGGGATGATATGGAGTGGAGAATATCCGCTTAATGTGCCATTTCTCAAAGAACTCAGTTGTCTTTTTACCAATGAACTGGGGGCCATTGTCGTAGCTGATTTCTTTGGGGATGCCGAAGCGGCATATGATGTTTTTCCATATAAAGGTGATGACTTCCTGCTCCCGTATCTATGCGTACGCACCTGCTTCTACCCACTTGAAAAAGTAATCAGTCAAAACTAGAAGAAATCGTACCTTTCCTCGTCCCGCTGGTAGGGGACCGATTATATCCATTCTCCACTTGATGAAGGGCCAAGGCGAGGTGACTGAGTGGAGAAGCTCTCTTGGTCGGTGTATCATGGGGGCGTACTTTTGGCACTGTTCGCACTTACGAACGTATTCTGCTGCCTCTTTTTTCATAGTGGGCCAGTAATAACCGGCTCGGATGAGGCAGCGGACGAGGGCGTGATTACCTGTATGAGCACCGCAATGGCTTTCGTGCACCTCTTTTAATACTTGTCTCATTTGGTGCAGCCCAAGGCACTTAGCGAGGGGTCCGCCAAACGTCCTTTTGTAGAGATCATGCTCTATCAGGCTGTATCGGGCGGCTTGCATGCGAAGTTTTTTTGCTTCTTTCTTGTCACGTGGGAGTGTCTCGTCCTGTAGATAGGATACAAACTGGTTGCGCAGTCCCAAGTAAGATTTAAAGAAAGTACCTCAACGTGATCGATGGCCGAATGGAGTAGCGTGACAACGCTTTCCTTGATGATATTCTTGGTGGCCGCGGCTAGTTTTGCTAAGCCATCTGCTTCGACATTTTTTCCCCTAGGTATTTGTTCAAAGCGGCACTCGTCGAATTCGGTCATCAGCTTGTGGATTTCCGATTTGTATTTTTATAGCCTCTGTTCTTTGATTTGGTAAGTCCCTGTGACTTGATTTACTACGAGTTGGGATTAGCAGTGGAGGATGAGTCATCGGGCCCCGTATTTGATGGCTAACTTCATACCTGCAATCACAGCCTCATACTCGGCCTCATTGTTAGTCATCTCGGGGCATCGTATGGACTGACAAATTATTTCGCCCGTGGAGACTTTGAGGACGAGTCCCAGTACCGATCCCGAGGAATTAGCAGCACCGTCGGTGTAGAGAGCCCAGAGGTCGACATTGGGGGAAGCGCGAATGGCCTCCAGTTCCGCCTCTGGCAGTATCTCTGTGCTGAAGTCGGCGACAAAGTCGGCAAGTACCTGTGGCTTGATGGCGGTTCTTGGATGGTAGGATATGTCGTGCTCGCTGAGCTCTATGGACCACCTAGCAAGACTACCCGAAAGTTTGGGCTTGTGTATGATGCTTCTCAAGGGGAAGGTCGTTATCACCTTTATGGGGTAGCAACTTCAGACACGGCCAGATATACCAGCAGGCACTCGCCAGGGTTTTCTTTGACCAGTAACGGTGGCGGCAATAAGTAAGCTTTCAATTTCCTCAGGGCCTTGATGAATTCTTCGTTCTATTGTAACCCATGATCCTTTCTCAATACGTTGAAGAACTTATGGCATCTGTCGGAGGACCCTGAGATAAATCTTGATAGGGCGGCTATTCGCCCCGTTAATTTCTATACCTGCTTCTTGTTGTTCAAAGTTTCTGGTATTGCGTCTATTGCCTTGATCTGGTTCGGGTTGACTCCGATACCTCGTTGTGATATGAGGAAGCCCAGGAATTTCCCCGAGGCCACACCAAAGGTGCACTTTTTAGGGTTTAGCTTCATCCCGTAGTGTCACAGTATCTCAAAGGCTTCTTTCAAATGATCGATGTGATCCTCTTTCTTTGTCGACTTTACTAGCATGTCGTCAATGTAAACTTCCATGGTCTTTTCGAGCTGTTTCTTGAACATTTTGGTGACCAACCTCTGATATGTTGCCCCTGCATTTTTTAGCCTGAATGGCATCACCTTATAGCAGTACGTCCCTTGATGAGTGATGAAAGTTGTCTTTTCTTGATCTTCTTTGACCATCATGATTTGGTTGTAGTCGGAGTAGGCGTCTAAGAAACTTAGCAGTTCGTGCCCGACAATGGCGTCTATCAGCTGGTCGATGTGGGGTAATGGGAATGAGTCCTTTGGGCATGCCTTGTTCAAGTCGGTGAAATCCACGCACATTCTCCATTTCCTATTTTTTTTACCATGACGATATTAGCGACCCATTGCGAGTACTTCGATTCTCTGATGGAACTATTGGCTAATAATTTGTCCACCTCTTCACTGACTGCTTTGTTGATTGCGGCGTTGAACTTCCTCCTCATCTACCATACAGGCGGGTATAGTGGGTCGACGTTCAACTTGTGAGTGGCGATGTCTCTCGGGATTCCCGGCATATCTGAATGGGAGAAAGCAAATAAATCTGCATGGTTAGTTAAAAATTGGTGGTACTTACTTGGGTCGCAGAGATTGTGCCTAATATAGGCTTTCTTTGATCTGTCAGCGTCGTCCAATTGGACCGGGTCGAGGTCTTCGACCGTTGCTTTGCATGCTTCTACGATTTTTGGGTCTTTAATGGCTTCCGCTGTCGGGTTGGCTTTAAACCCCGACATGGCTGATTGTTATGCTTCTGCACTTGCTCCTTTCAGTTGTTTGGTGTTTGTGTAGTCTTGGGCTATCCGGTAGCATTCCTGAGTGGTGCATGGATCGCCTCGGATGCTGAATACTCCCCATGGGGTAGGGAATTTGATCACCTGGTAGAAGCTCGAGGGGACTGCCCGCATGGCGTGTATCCAGGGGCGCCCTATGATGGCGTTGTAAGCCATTTCCGTTCATCACATGGAATGTGGTTACCAGCGTAACTCCCCCTACTAAGACTGGCAATGATATCTCTCCGGAGGTCCGCTCTACTGCATTATTAAAACCTGTTAGTGTTATGCAATCTTCGAGTCTCATTTGCATAAGGACTCTTGGATGGATAATACAGGCGCCACTTCCGTCGTCTACCATAATTCTCTTAACATCGGTATCGGCGATACGCAAAGTAATAACTAAAGCATCGTAATAAGGAAAAGACAAACCGTCGGTATCAGACTTATCGAAGGTGATACTGCCTTCGAAGTCGTCATACTGTTCATGGGCGATCGTGCGTTTCAGCTTGTAGGTGGTGGTGAACTTTACGTGGTTGATTGCGGAGTCGTCGCCGCCACCGACGATCATATTTATGATGCGTGCTAGGGAAGGTGGCTTTGGTGGTCCTGGGGGTTGATCTCGTCCTCTGGCGAAGTTGATCTTTCCCTTATCGCTAAGCAGCTCTTTTAGGTATCCTTAGTTTAGTATCCTGACCACCTCTTGTCGCAGACCTATACAATCTTCGGTCTTGTGTCCCCTTTCCTGATGGAACTCACACAGGATGTTCGAACTCCTCGTGCTAGGATCTGATTTCATTTTCTGCGTCCACTGCACCTTTGTGCCCAGCTTCTCCAGCGCGTACACTAGTTCTAAAGGGGACACGCAAAAGTTACGGGCAGATAATAAAGGAGATATACCTCTTTCATTCTGGAGTGGGACGACATGTCGTTGTACTGCATCTGGGTGCTTTGGAGGGGGCAGATTGGAGGTCCTGATATAAGGCTGATGCCTTTCTTTGTTGAAGCGTGGGGGTTGTTCCCGTCGCCCGTCGTGGCATCGGTCTCTTCTTGCTTCTGTTTGTATCGTCGTTAGCCGTTGGGTTGGCCCATTGAGATCGTCTTCATCCGCTCTTACTTCGACACAGTAGGCGTTGTGTATCTCTTCCCATGTGGTGGGGGGATATTTCATGAGTCGGCTTAGCAACTTTTTGGTAGCTCTTGAACCATCTCTGTTTAATCCATTTTGGAAAGCTGCTACCGCCATGCCTTCCGATACGTTTGGCAAACTCATTCTTACCCTGTTGAACCTGGCCAAGAAGTCTCTGAGTCCCTCACCTGTTATTTGCCTGATGGCGAAGATATCGTTGACCCTAGCTTCGGCTTTCTTTGCTCCTGCGTGGGCGGTGGCGAACTTGTCCGCCATTTTCTCGAACGTCGATATTGTCCTAGCTGGTAGTTGAGAATACCATGTCAAGGCCCCTCCTGTCAGCATTTCTCCAAACTTTTTCAGCAGTACTGATGGCACTTGTTCCTTAGACAAATCGTTGCCCTTTATAGCGGTCACGTAATGAATCAGATGATCCTCGGGATCCGTGGTCCCGTCATATATTCTTAAGTATGGTGGCATCTTAAAGGTTTTTGGGATTGGGTGAGGGGCAGCCTCCTCACTGTACGGTTGTTCAACGAACCGTCCTACGTCGCGCTTTGGCAGTAGCTTAGGGGTGCCAGGAATTTTATCTACTCTTTCCCGGTGCTCCTTCATTTGGTCACGGAGCGCTTTGTTTTCATTCTCCATCTCCTCCATTTTATTGAGGATGGTTGCAAGTGCACCATCGCTGGCGCTGGTATCAACATGAGTGTTGCTTGCTCGTACAACGCCAAGTTCACCGGTGGCAGTAGTTACGTCTGCTGCCGGTGAGTCCCTGGTGTTGCCTTGAGGCGATTTCTCGAGCAAACTGCTTAGAGTGTTTGTCAACCACTCTTCCAGTAGCTTCTTGACTACCAGGGGTGTTTCTTTGGCGGCAGATGTAGAAGCCCTTTCTCGTGCAGAATCGTTAAGTCTTCAAGTGAAGAGGGTGAGATCTCCTCGTTTAGTGCACTACCAGGTGTTGTGCCTATGATGTTTTCTCTATCGACCTCGTTGAGAGGGCCTATGAGTTTGGTTGCTACATATGCTATTGTTTTCATCCGTGCTTCTCTTTCTGCCATCGTTCGGGTTCTAAGGAGTACGAAGAATGGTGACCGTTTTTTTTTTTTGATATCCTAGGTATGAACTATGATTTCGATTGCCGAAATCCCCACAGACGGCGCCAAATTGTTTGACTCAAAAGTTATCAAATACTTTCCGAGCAAATCAATCGAAATAAATCAAGGGTAAATCATAATTGAATATAATAAGACCTTGGGATATATGACATATTTTTTCGTTTTCGATCTCAGCAGATTGAAAGATAAAGAATGTGGTTTTTAGAGAGAGAGAGAGAGAGATAATAGTTTCCTCCCCCTTTTTTCATTACAATGTTTGGAGTCCCTTTTATATATCAAGGAAACCTTCTCGAAATACTAAATATACATGAACTGAATACATGCTCTCGACAGGACGATGGGGCCTAAAGTGCCGCTTGCTCTGCCATCCTTGGGTCGTACCCCTTTCTTAGTACGTGCACGCCTGACGGTCATCTATGCCGACGTAGGGACGTAGCAGGTTAAATTTGACCCCATACAGTCTCCTTGGAGAAATGCATTATAAACATCAATTTGATGCAAATTCCAGTTGTTGGCTGCATCTAAAGCTATAACTACCCTGACTGTCACCATTTTCACTACAAGGGAGAAAGTTTCCTGATAGTCTAGGCCTTCTATTTGATTGTAACCTTTAGCTACTAGTCGTGCATTATACCTTTCAACCTCTCCACTGGCCTTATACTTTATCTTGAACACCCACTTGCATCCAATAGAAGTCTTCCATGCTGGCAAATCTACCAGAGTCCAAGTCATGTTGTCCTTGAGTGCATTAAACTCCTGATGCATAGCATCAAGCCATTTGGGATCTGATGCAGCCTCCTCATAACTCAAAGGCTCTCTAATGCCGGTGATTTTGGAAAAATAGGACTGATACTTGATTGAGAAACCTGCGTGAGTCAAATAGTTATGCATTGGATATTTGCAAAGTTGTTGCCCTTCTGACCTTGTCAAGGAACCATTGCAGGCATAATCTTGCATCCACACAGGCTCCTTAGTAGTCCTGGCTGACTTCCTTAATGAGGGACCCACAGGAACAGGTGTATCCTATTCTGAAAGAGGTGACTGCTGAGCTGGAGTGTCATCAGAGAATAAAGGAAGTGGTGATGAAGGTTGTGTATCAGCAATGTAGTTTTTTGCAACAGGTGGCATTGCTGAAAGGGATGCATCATCATTTTGTATGTTGATCTGCACAGGAATAGCATCAGTAGTGACTGGATAGTGCAGTACACCATTAGGGAAAAGCTGCAACTATCCTTCCTTAAGTAGTTGAAATGGAAAGATATGCTACATAAATTTGACATCCCTGCCTACAAAGAAAGAGTTAGTTAAAATATTATACAGTTTGTATCCCTTCTGGGACAATGAATATCCCATCAACACAACTCCAACTGATCTGGCTGCAAACTTATCCTTTTCTCCCACAACCTTAGCAAAGCATACACACCCTATGGTTCTCAGGTGCTGTAAAAATGGTACTCTTTCATACAACATCTCAAAAGATGATTTTCCTGAAAACACTGATAGAGGCAACTTGTTTATGACATAAATAGCTGCTTGTAAACATTCCCCCCAAAATTTGAGAGGCAAATAACCCTGCAACCTAATGGCCCTAGCCACTTCTAGTACGTGTCTTTGTTTCCTATCCACTATCCCATTTTGTTGTGGGGTGTGAACACATGAACTCTGGTGAATCATTCCATAAGATTGAAACAAATTGTGGCATTCAGAATTGAAAAACTCAGATCCATTGTCACTTCTTATTACTTTCATAGTCACAGCAAATTGAGTCTTTATTAAGGCTAAAAATTGTCTCAAACATACAACCACATCACTCTTGAGCCTTAGTAAGTGAATTCATGTCATTCTACTACAATCATCTGCTATAGTAAGGAAAAATCTATGTCCACTATGAGTTTGTACTCTATATGGACCCCAAACATCTACATGAATCGATTGAAATGGTTTATCTGACCTACTTATACTCTTAGGGAAAGGCAATCTGCCTTGTCTAGCCAAATGACAGATTGTGCATTCCTTTATTTCATCACTATTAGCCTTGAACTTCATGTTTGGAATTTGTTTCACTACTCTATCTGGAGCATGTCCAAGTCTTCCATGTCACACCTTTAAGTCTGCCTCCTGCACAGTAGATCTCTGAAGATGTACATTTGCAGCCTTGGCTCTAAGTTTCTGATGCTGCAAGTTGTACAAACCTCCTAGTTCCTTACCAATCCCCTTCACCTTCCCACTGTGAAGGTCCTGCATTATCCAAAAGTCAGGATAAAAGGATATAAAACATCTTAAGTACCTTGTAATCTTGTACACACACAAGAGGTTATATTTGAAATTTGGAACATACAAAACATTCTTAACAATATTGTTTTCACCAATTCCACTCTCTCCAGTACATCCAACATCAAGTGAAGTTCCATAAGGTAAATATACCTTTGGTGTATTGCCTAGGATATTTGTGTTTATCTTGTCAAATAGCTCTCTGGTGTGAACCATGTGGTTGGTTGCACCAGAGTCCACTATCCAATTCTCATCTTTAAACTTTTCATTTGTAACAAAGGTCTTAGATGTACCTGCAAAGATTGCATTTTCACTTGTCCCTGTACTGATCAGCTTTAATATTTGATCATATTCCTCTTGAGTAAACACGATTGGCCTTCCTCCTTGTGCTACATTTGCAGCAGATGTGTTGATCACGTGTTGTGCCTCCTGTGTAGTAGTATTGGTCACCTGCTTTGTCATTAATTGTTGTTCCTCTTGTATGGTTGCATTGGCCATAGGTCTTTGAGGAAAGCCTATTTTCTTCTTCCTCATTTTGAAATCAGCTGGATATCCATGCAGTTTGAAGCAAGTGTCTCTTGTGTGTCCTTTATAGTTGCAGTAATCACAGAATAGATTTCCTCTTCTAGGCTTATAATTGTTCCCTGAATTCATGACTTTATTGGTGAATAGTGTTGTTCCATCTCCAATGCCTATAGACTGAGAGAATTTTCCCAAAACTCTTTGGCTTCCTTCAGAGACTATCATGGAATATGCTTTGTTAACTGTAGGAACAGGGCTCATCATCAATATCTAACTCCTAGGTTGGCTATATGTTTCATTTAGCCCCATAAGAAACTGCAATAGCCTTTGGTACTCAAAATGTTCAAAATAGCTCTTAGATTCTAGCAGTCACACCTAGGGCAGGGTATCAAGGCATCATATTCCTCCCAGAGGTCTGACAATTTGGAGAAATATGCAGAAACTGAGGAAATTCCTTGCGATAAAGTTGCAATTTCCTTGTGCGGGAAGAAGATGCAAGATCCATCTACCTTATCATACTTATCCTTCAGATCAGTCCAGACTTTGTGTGCACTAGAATTGTAGACAATTCCACTAAGTAATTCTGTGCTCACAACATTCATAATCCATGACAGAACTATTGCATTACACTTTTCCCAAAGCTCATGCAAGGATCGATCAAACGTATCCTTAGTACATCATCCATCAACAAATCCTAGCTTACTCTTACCAATTAGACCTATTTTCATAGATCTACTCCACAATGCATAGTTTTCAGATCCATTTAGTTGAATAGAAATCAAGGAACTACTTGGAGTATCACAGGGCTGTAAATACAATGGGTGATGATGATCTATGCTCGTTGATGTGCTTGTTCCAGTTGAAGTTTCTTCTTCATTCGCCATTGCCAACAGATTCAGCTGATTCAACTCTCTGATTCAAGGAATTATAGATTCACAAATCGCAAATCAAAAACAGAAACTAGGTTAACTGATTGAGGAAAAACTCGAACAATCAGCAACAAAATGATTCTGTAGAAATTAGAAGATATCCACCACAACGATCGTGTATTTAGCCCCTGGGCTCTGATACCATGATGAAGCTCGAAGATCATATCAACTGGAGCTAAGAAGAACAAGATGAACAAGAAGGTTCTAGAATGAAGAACTCATTGGAGAGCATGTAAGCTGAAAATGATTGTATATTCAACTATGTAAAAAAACTGAATACAAAAGTTATATGTCCTACTTATATACATTGTGTATGACATCTGGACTAATCATTCTCCACGAACTATCTAACCACCAATCACATAATTAGTTATAACTAACCTTCAGCTAACTACACTAACTCACGTGACTGTCATGTGTCACTCTTCTCCTCAATATATTCCCCATAATAACGTGAAAATATCCTTAAGATTGTTGGAAAATTGGTTATGGGGAATATGAATTAGCTTGAGGCGTGTCAAGGACACTATCCTTAAGGATATTTCACCCACACAGTGATAAATAAAATTAGGCGTATCCCTCAGGATTCAACAATCTCTTCCAGTTATTAAACTGGGAATAGAACTAGCAGAAGACTCAAGAAAGAAACCCAACATATAAAAGGAAGAAGATAATTTAGAAAGTTATATTAGAAAATGTGTCTTTAGCTCTTCAAGACCATGGTTATATAAGTGTTGCTCCAACGACTAGTTTGACTCTATTAATTGTAACATAACTTACTAAATAATAAGTAGATGTAAATAATATTTCAAAAAGAAAATTTTTTCCAAACCAAGATGGACATTACCTTTTGGGATATCACTAATTTTTCAACAATACCAAATACCAAAATTTTCGGTTTCTGTACGATAATTCAGTATTTACCAAATTATGCACAACCCTATTTAAATCTATCTCAATAATAAAATAAAAGTAAAAACAGAATTTAAGCAAGTCTGTGTGTATAATAGTAAAAATATATTAGAAGTTCTCCATATGTTAATTGGCCTATAAATTTATGATAAGGCAAAAAGATTCATATAAAACCATAGAACCAAAGCAAAAACTTATTATACAGACTAAAACATACTTTAATGACCAAAAAGTTAAAAAAAAATAAAAATAGAATGGCCAAATAAATATACAGACCATTAAACTTGGCTCAATTTTTTATTTTGACACTTTAACTTAGCCTTGTTCCATTTTGGCCCTCCAACCCATTTCTTTTGTTCCATTTTGACACAAAATTTTATCTCCCAGGTAAAAATGCAACGCGTGCATTTCAACAGCTACCCCAACCGCAATGCCCCCCTTCACCCCCACCCCCCGCGCAAAAAATAATTTTTACTTTTTTTTCGTAATTTCAAATTATTATTTTTTTCGTTTTTTCTGCCCACATCCCGGGAAAAAAAATATTTTTTTTATATTTTCAGTAATAACGACGGATTCAACTGAACCCATAACTTTCGACGCGGAGTAAAAAATTATATGTAAAAATTTATTAAAATTATAAAAAAATAGATATAAACCCATAACATTTAAAAAAATAATGTGTTCTTTTGTTCCACTTTGACACAAAAACTTTTATCCCAGGTAAAAATGCAGCACGGAAAAATACCTAACCACCCCACCCCACCCCCCACCCCCACATTTTATTTTGTAATTTTGAAATTATTATTTTTTTCATTTTTTCTGCCCTCCTTCCGTGGAAAAAATATTTTTTATGTATATTTTTTCAGTAATAACTACGGGTTCAACTGAACCCATAACTTTCAACGCGGAGTAAAAATTTGTATGTAAAAATTTATTAAGATTATAAAAAAAATAGATATATACCCATAATTTTAAAAATATAATGGGTTCAATGTTAAAAATATTAAAATTGATTCCATAGGATTTAAATTCTGGATCAGCCTCTGCGTTGGGAGTATGAAATTTGGCTTAAAAAATGGCTCCCACGCGCCTACAAGGGTGAAGCAAATCACACATGAAATCTTGTCAGCTTTTATGTCAAAGTGGAACAAAAGAAATGAAGTTGGAGAGCTAAAATGGAACAAGGCTAAGTTAAAGTGTCAAAATGAAAAGTTGGGCCAAGTTTAATAGGCTGTCTATGTATTTGGCCAAATAGAATCCATTGCAAGACAATCCATTTTGCTTGAGCTGCAATCTAATTATAATAACAATCTTCATTACACAAAATATAGCTATTTTTCAATAAGGATAAACAGCTGCAAAATTCGTTTACTCGTATTAGTATTTCTTTTTAACTTTGTGAGGAGAAAAGTACCTATAGAAGTAAATAGAAACACCAAAATTTATAAGTTATAGCAGCACATATTACTTTATAAAATAAGAAAAACAAAAAAGAACAAATTGCACCTCATCAAAACCAAAGACATCAAATACTATTCACCATAATTTTCAGATGACATTAACTATTTTATCACCTGCAATTTGGCCCCATTTCCCCAGCCACAAGAAAGGCACCCCGATGCACTAAGCTCCAGTTATGCGCAGGATCCGGGGAAGGCCGGACCACAAGGGTCTATCATACGTAGCCTTACCCTGTATTTCTGCAAGAGGTTGTTTCCACGGCTCAAACCCGTGACCTCCCGGTCATATGACAACAATTTTACCAGTTACGCCAAGGATCCCTTTCTTCCCCGGCCACAAGCTCAAACCTAATATATAAATCTCCCTATGACATGTGATATTCTCTACTGTGTCTCATCTATCAGAAAGTTTTAGCACAAACCCTTCATACCATTGTACTTCAGCCCAACTCACAGACTCAAAAGATCAGTCCTTTATGGTATTGTCTAATCATCCAATTATGAATTAATTAATTCATAGTTCTAATTATCAATCCAACCAGGAACCGTTGCAGTGAACTATAGCTGAAGAATAAGCAGTGCATTACTCGAAGCAACTAGTATATAAGACTAGACTATCAATAAGTAGAAGAGAGAGGAGGAGGAAGGGGGGAATGAAACAAGCAAGCTCAAAGCTTTGGTAAATACATTTTGTAACCAAAAAACTGGCGAGCAATAGATAAACTAAGAAGAATAAGAGGTTGTAACATGATAACGGAGAAAAGGAAAAGTGCCTTCGTCATATATAAGCAAATACTAAGTAAGTAGTTTTGGAGAAATCAAACTTTCTGTAAAAGAGAATCCATTCTGAAAGCTATCAGCTCGAGGCCACAATCCAAATGGTCCTCTGGACGTCCTAAATGACTGCCCGTCAAAACCCATGGACCAGAATAGGACTTCACCATCCGCAAACCTATATTTTGGTATGACTTTATAAATCCGGGGATCTCCTACAGTAAACAATGCATCCCAAGATTTATTGCCACCATAGTCTTTCAATACCCATAACTTAAAAGTGTTCTCCCGCAAAAAATCATAAGTAGAATAAACACAAAGCATTTCTTCCAATACTGAAACGCCAATATTAAGCAAAAATATTTGCTCTGGCAATGGTATCTCTCCGTATACTTCATTTGAAATATTAAATGAAACCACAAAATAATTTCTTGAAATACCGACCCAATGAAATGCCCCATGTACAAATGCCAAAGATTGCGTACCAAACAACTCATTGTGAATGTCACGAGGATGTTTATCAATTTTTCTCCACGAACCACTTTTCAGCGCAAGAATTTCACTAGGTACTTTGCGACCATTCTTTTTCTTCTCGTCAACCTTAAGAATCTTATAGTCACCGCTAGTTGAGTCATAACCCAATCCCAAACAAGAAACTCCCTTCGGTGGAAATTCTGGATCAGGAAGTACTATTGATTCTCCTGTCGAGGGGTTCCATAGCACAAGTATGTGGTGTTCATCAACAGTATTACCACAAACCTCAATAATAGCCAAACCATCATAACAACAAGAGATTGAGCAATACCACAATTTAGAGTCTGAAGGGCAATCAAGTTTTCGTACATCCTCAACCCGTTGAACCAACGTTAAGGGACAACAATATACGGAACATATATCATCCTCAGGGCACAACTGGCAAATGAGAAATTTTTGGGAATTTTCATCATTCTTGGCATGATTGAGATGCGTCATCTTAAAGTAAGGCCCGGAGATCAATGTTTTCCAAAAATTCGAAACACATTTGAATCGAAGAAGAGACTGAACAGGTAACCTGCTAAGGATGTCCATAAGTATTTCCTCTTGAAAGTGAACTTCCATTGCCTGGATAGAATAAGAAAGTGCTATCAGTCAATTTATTTTTAAAGTATTCAAATAATAGACAAATTCAGTTATTTACCAAGAGTTTAGAAACACTGCAACCATGTTCAGCTAAAATTTCTCACGATGTCTAACATATTTTACCAATTTAAGTCTAAATTAAACATGGAAAATACACCTATTAGCCATAACAATTATCTTATTGATTCCCGGGCCGGTGGCATTCTTGAATGAAGTCTATCCGAACCGAATTAGCACTTCTCAAATCAGGTTAGGCCTCTCCAGCTAAGCTGGGCGCCAGGGCCTTGGATGCGCTAGCGATTGACACATAGGGGAGTGGTTGCCTGGGTTTTATCGGCCTGGTATTCTGCACCTCGCGTTCATGATATCTACGTTCAAAATCTAAGTCCAACCAACAAACCTCGATAAATAAACTCAATTGGTAGAGCCTGAACTCACCTGATCAACAATATTTCAAGCTCATTATATGTTTAAAGTTAAGGGGTTTATATCTACTATTGTTTTGCAATTTTAGTGAATTTTTACACTTAAATATATACCCCACGCCAAAAGTACTATGAATGGAGGCAAAAAAGAGAAATAAATCTTCTTATCCGCCTAAATCTTGGTGGGCAAAGTTAGGGGTCGTTTGGTTGAAAAGAAGTTATTCCAGGATTAATTATCCCGGGATTAGTTATTCCACCTTTCTATGGGGATACAAAAACACTACAATCCCGGGATTAATAATACCGCAATTTTCTCCCAATCAAACATGGGATAAGTTCTTCTTAAATTTAGTCTCGGGATTAATTATTCCGTATCCCTCATACCACCAAACGAGCCCTTAAGGTGTAACACATGGACGAAGTTTTTGCCCAGACTTTGTATATGTATTATGAAATTTACTGAATATTTACAAATATTTAAATATGAATCCAGTTATTATTGCATATTAACTTAAGACAAGTATATAAACCATAAACTTCAAATCTTAAATCGACTCTGCATAAAAGTTGACTCAAACACCACTATTGTTATAAAAAACATAGCAGAAAGAAATAGATACCTTTGCGAATATGATTGAGAGGTACTGATTTCTTCTTCTGTTGGCGATTTGCCCTTTGTGTCCTATTTGGAGAATTTGAATGGTAGGGTTTATCTTCTGTTCCTATTTTAGCTTTGATTGAAAAGTTTCGTCTTTTTTGGAGCTTTATTTGAACGCTGGGTTATTTTTATATTGCCGAAGGAGTGCGCGGTTAGGCCGTTTCAAGTTGTTTTTTCCTTTTAACTCTTTTTTTTCTTTTTTAGTTTTGATATGATTGGAATTTTTTTTTCCCTTTTAGCCAATGGTATTTTATTATTCGAATTTTAAAATCATTGGCATAACAATAGTTCAACTATCTAATATTTGTGTTAATTTCAGTTTCTTAACTTATAATAAGCAATAAAAATTGTTTGTTCAGAATATGTAAAGGATCAAAACCATAATGCATTTCAAAAAGGTTTTTTGTTTTCTTTGAAATAAAATTCAATAGAAATGTGTTCAAAACATATTAAAAATGTTCTCTCTTTTTCTTTCAAAGTTCTTCAAAAAGCATTTCCTTTTATGATTTTTGTCAATAAATTATGTAAACTCAAGAAAACATAATTGTCACTTATTAAAGAAAGATAAGATGAAACTAAACAATATATATATATATATATATATATATATATATATATATATATATATATATATATATAATAAAAAGTGTAAAAATTGAATGTTAACAATAAGTCGATAAAAGCATTATCAATGAACAATAGTAAATAAGTATACCTAAAACGGAAAAGGGTTTAAAATGTCTCTAAACTATTGGAAAAGGTTTTAAAATACCCTTCATCCACCTATTGGGCTAAAAATAGCTCTCCATCCACTTTTTTAGTTCATTTATGCCCTTTGATCGTTAGGTCAATGCTAAATTAAAAATAATTATTATTCTTTTTTTAAAACATAAAAACAAATATTTTGTAAATTTTTTTTTATTTTTTTTAACTAATGCACCAACGGTCCACTAATTTAGTAAAGTCTTCTTCTTCTTTTTTCTAGTTTCTAAAAAAAACAATTCATATTTTACAAAGAAATTTTTTTTTTTTCATTTTTCAGTTTTTTTAAAGCATTTTTTTGTAAAAACTAAAGAAAAAAAAATTGTTTTTAATAAAATATTTTCGTTTTTTAAAAACAGAAAAAAATATTTTCAACAAAATATTTTCGTTTTTGATTTTTTTTTTCTTCAGTTTTTTCAGTTTTTTTAAAGCATTTCTTTTTTCAGTTTTTTTAAAGAAAAAATATTTTCATTTTTTTTTAAAAACTAGAAAAATGAAGAAAAAAAACCAAAAATAATTTTTTTTTAGGTTTTTAAAAACTAAAATATTTTATTAAAAATAGTTGTTTGCAACAAATTATATGTGATACAAAAATAAATTGCAATCACAAAATAAATATGAAGAAACATAATTTTATTGATAAAATGATACAGGTACAATCCTGTTTCTCCCTTGATTCTTCTCTCCTAATAATCTCCGTGATTCGAGGGCTGAAGTATCGTATTTCTCGAATGTAAGGATGATGAAGACCTCCTGGATGTATTTGATCTCCGGCTTCTTGAACTATTTCATTGTCAAGAAGTATCCGGTCATATTTTGGTCTCCTTGTGAGTATCCCATGAGTTTATGGGATTTTTGAGACACCTCTATAGGGGAATATGTATCCCTTTATATAGGTGTGAGTCAGGGTTTAGGGTAGAGTAACCTCCAAGAAACCTAATAGACTCTTAGGATTTCTAGAGTCCTGTAGTATCTTTAATTTAGGATTTGGCTTGATCTCTTAAATTTTCGATGTCTACAATAGTTTTTTCTGTTTTTAGTATTTTTTTCAGTTTTTACAAAAAAAATATTTTAAAAACTGAAAATTATTTTTTTGTAAAAACTGAATTGTTTTTTGTAAAAACTTAAAAAAAGAAGAAGAAAACTTTACTAAATTAATGGACTATTGGTGCATTAGTTTAAAAAAACAAAAATATTTTGTAATTTTTTTTAAGTTTTACAAAAAAAAATAGTTATTTTTAATTCAGCATTGACCTAACGATCAAAGGACATAAGTGAACTAAAAAGATGGATGGAGGAGTAGTTTTAGCCCAATAGGTGGATGAAGGGTATTTTTAAACCTTTTCCAATAGTTTAGGGACATTTTAAACCCTTTTCTTTACCTAAAATGAATAATAGCTTGTTTGGCCAAGCTTTTTCAAAAGCACTTTTGGCCAAAAATTGAGGTGTTTGGCCAAGCTTTTGGAAGGAAGAAAAAAGTGATTTTGAGAAGCAAAAGCAGTTTTGGAGAAGCAGAAAAAAATAGTTTCTCTCCAAAAGCACTCTTTTGTGAAGCACTTTTGAGAAAAATGCACTTAGAAGCAATTTTTTAAAGCTTGGCCAAACACTAATTGTTGCTCAGAAGTGTTTTTCAAACTAATTAGCCAAACACAAACTGCTTCTCACCAAAAGTACTTTTGAGAAAAGCACTTTTGAAAAAAAAACACTTCTCAAAATAAGCTGATTTTTGCAGCTTGGCTAAACGGGCTATAAATCAGTTTGTGTCTTAGCTATAAATGGAATTTGTTCCATTTCACTTTCCCACGTTCATGAACATTACACCATCCCAAAAATAAAAAAGAAGAGGAAAAGGATTGAGAGAATAATTGAACCAAATTAATACTCCTGTCCTGTACCATCATCGTAAACAAATGAATCAACAATATTGGAGTGCATTAATCTATACTGAATCAAATTAGAAATTATTACATCGGAGGGGCCATGAACCATGATTTCCCGTCCTAAAAACAATCCAATAACTATAAGATCGAGAAATATTATTTCATAGATGGTTGCAATAGGCAACTGACCAAGTAAAAATGAACTGTTTTTCTAAGAAACTTATAAGCTTTGGCAAAATGACTCATTCTGCAGCTTTAAGGCATATAAAATGCATACACGAAAAAAGGGATGTACTCCTATAATATTTTTGTCACTCCTCGTAACAAGATTTGCCCGATAACATGGAAGAATGTAAAAGCGAAATCTGCCGCTTGAAGATCGATATACAGCTTTATGAACCTAGAATAATGATTAGGTAAATGTCAGAAAGAGGAAATACCACTCTAAAAGAACTTGTTTGGTATAGGATAGAATTAACTTACTAATGCTTCCCGTCATGGAATTGTGCATTTTTTGATGACTTGAAAGTTTCTAAAAATTGTTTTCCCTTCTGCAACTCTTGTTTCTGCCTAGACCTGTCCCATTTGTGCTCTGCAGCCAGTATCTCTATTATTCGTGGCAGTGCTCGCTGTGCAGCATCAGTGTCGAGGAAGGCAAGACGACATCTTCTAGCTACAAAATCTACAGCGGATTCACAGTACTCTTCCCGAGCACAGTAGGCAACCTCAGCTTCCAAGAATGGGTATCCATGTGCCAGTCGTTTTCCCAAATTTTCGTTCTATCGTGCAGATCAATCAATTAAGATGGAATCACATAAGTAGACATGAAAATGCCAGAAAATAACCTCCTCACAAAACGACTTTGAAGTGAAACATTAAGGAGCCGATTGAACAACTTTAATATAAAGTACTTTGAGATACTCTTGTGGGAAAAAATTGTGCAAAAAGAAAATGTGCTTGGAAAGTCATACTTTTATGAACATTTTCTGAGCGTTGTGCGAGTAGAAAAGAACCTTTTTCTTTGAAAGACGCTCAAACCTTTTTTTCTTTCAATAGCTTCTTGGAAAAACTTAAATAAAAAAATACTTTGGAAAACCCTTTTGCATGATTATAAAATATCTTCCATGACAAATGTCTTGTAAAGATCTTGAAATCATACCGAGGGGCTGTGAAATCGTGTACGTTCTCCTAAAGTATTTTCAAAATTCTGCTTGACACATGATTGACAAGGGCTATAAAGCCAGAATGTCTAATCGACCTTGCATTTATCATGCATCCTATTCAACAAGTTCTAGTACCTACTGACAGTACAAGATTCCCAAACAGCAAAAGTTCTTATTCCAGAGTGATACTGCCATGACTCTTTCATAACATAGGAAGCTTGTATCAAAAATCAAAATATTTACTCCATATGCAAGTGTTGTTGAAAATGAATTTTAATTCAAAGTTGATATGCTCCTCTCCAAAGAATGAACTAGTGTCTAAATCAGCAAGCATGTTATTGCCTAACACCTTTTATGTTTAGTTTTGTCCTCTTCATGTATTATAGAGTAGTTTGTATTGCGATGAGCTACCTTAAGAAGCACTTAACATAAAATGATTAAGATCAGTATAAAGATATATACCCAAAGAGCCAGCAGAAAAATGAACAGTTGGAACTAAGAAGAACGCGGACCTGAGCAATAGCAGCCACTCGTTCAGACAAAACACCATAGGCATGAGATAGATGCTTAGCGGCAGCGGTGTCCATCACTCCTGGAACAACCTTTCCTCCATGTGACCTTTTCATGCGGACATACTGTTGAGCAAGTATCGTAAAAGATGCAGGTTCCCATCCATCTGCACCTATAAGTTGTAGGTTGTATGTCAAGCATTTATTCGCTGGGTTCAATTTTCCAGATTTTATAGCCGCATCAACCGCATCTTCTGCCATGCTGAAATGAGTTAAACCTTCAAAATCTTATCAATGGAGAAAAAGAACTTGAGCAATGGACATTCATAAGATAAGCAGATCCTGGACCGACAACCTTGTAAACTTGCATATTGATCTATGATTTAAGCCGTTTAAAGGAAAGCTCCAAAGATAAAGGAGTATGAAAGACTCAAACAGTGAGCTAACCTAGTCAGCCTGCCTTGAAGAGAAAAAATAGGAGGTGTTCCATTCTACCTTGCGTTTGGATTAGAAATTTTTGTAGGGGCTCTGCAAGAAATGGATTCTATTTCCTTTTTTTTCAGAAAACAGTTGAGTGGTCAGATTCAGGTGTTAGGAAAATGGTTTTGGGTTTGGCCTTTAGATAGTATCACTGTAACCACAAAACTTTTTCTGAAGCTTTCACAGGGGTGAGTTTTTTAATATATAAAAACCAAATTGATTTCCCCAAGATGGTGTAAAAAACTATTAAATTCTATAAATTTATTAAACCAACTAAACTACTTCCGATGTTACAAAACGTATCTCCTAATAGTATATTTTTATTGAAGATTAAACACAAATTTCCAAGTTAAAAGGAAAACAATGGTCCAAATCGCAATTTGGCTGAAAAGGGGGCACCCAAAAAAGAGGAAGCTGAACCATTGTTCTCGGAACAAAAAATACCCTCTCTGCTTCGTGTATAAAAAGTAGCCTAAGCTGCTTTCCAATTGAACAGAACTGCACCATTACAAAAACAACTTGGGCTTATTTCTAATCCAAACAGGCCTCTTTCCGATATTGAAATGGATCCGTATCTTTCAAGACAGCTAATACTACAACCATTAGTTGAGATGTATGCTACCTTCTATATGTAGTCCATTTTCCACCAGTAATTGTCACCAAACCAGGATGCTCTTCAGCGACAACATGATCTCTGGAGATGCTCTCTGTACTCTTTGCCTTGGGATCAATTGCTAGAGGGCGGATACCACTCCAAGCAGATAGGACATCAGTACGCCGTACCTAAATTTGAAATCTAACATCATTCTCCATAAGCAAGAAAGAACACTATAGGTGACACATAGAACGAGAAAAACCGTATAAACTGGCATTTTGGCTGCCCTCAAGAAAACAGGAAAAATTAACATGCAAATACAGGATGACAAACATGCTCATTGTACTGACAACTTCAATGCTGCTCACTGAAACAAGAAGCTCAAACCTAGGAAAATCCATAAGCTACTGAGAAATTTTAATTCAAGTATTGAGCAAGTCTGTGCAAAGGAAATGTTTCCCTCCCATCAAGAGTGTCACCACATACATAACTGCTAACAAGCCCACTAGTGAAGTTCCTAGGTCTCACGAACAAAAAGATGGACCACGTTAACTGCTAAGAAGCTCATCATATGGCTTTTAAATTCATGTCATTCACAAAGACCTTCTTTTGTCTTCTATCTTTTTTGCTTTGTCCTTTTTCTGATCCCCTCTTTCTCTCTCTCTCTCTCTCTCAATATTTCCCTAGGGTCAGACATTTTCCTCTGGAATTTCTGGGTCCTCACACAATTTGTTGGCTATTATATTCACTGGAGTTGAGATCAGTCACTAAGTTTTCCCAAGTTGTCAATACAATTATTCACAAGTCCTACACACCACTCCGAGGGACTTAAAGCTCAGTCTCAAGAAGAAGTTTTGTTATCAAACAATTCAAGAAACATATAATCAAGAAACCGTCATCCACTGTTTGTAAGTTAACAGTGGAACAACAACAAAAAATTAAAAAGGAGTCTCTGTTTCTAGTTTCTTATTGGTGTACTCATGAGGTCCCTACTTGTATAGAGGATTGGACCTCCTTTGTTGAGAACCATATTATGGTGTAGGTTCTCTTCTTTTGGTACAAGTATTGTATATGAGATTTCTCCCAATTGGTAATAAAATTATTTACCTTATCAAAAATAAAAAACATAACATGGCTTTGATGGATATGCATACGTGCAGCTTGACCACAGCAGTACTACTATCTAATTGTGGAGATAGCAATTTACTCCAGATAAGAAAGAGGACCTGTATTTGTTTATCAAATATAAATTTGGCAAATAATTCTTTATGCAATATCATTTATCTAACAAGAAGAACTTACCACAGGCTATTACCATAATCTACTTCAAAAATGTTGGATAGCAAGACTAGATCCCAATTGGAATATATAATAAATGGTCCATGATCTATTCATGGATTCAATACAATATACATCATACTCTGCTTAACTGATTGTTTAGTCAGTAATCCAAGATGTTAGAATAATTATGTGAATATATGTAATTAGTCCTACTCCCTAATGTTATAGGAGTAAGTTATGTGTTATGAATACATATAAATAGGGCTCATTGTAACATAGAGTATTAAATCAATAATATTTTCTCCCGTGCTTTCTAACATGGTATCAGAGCAAGACCCATCCCAATTTATTGTTACCAATGTTGGGCCCCCATTTATATTGTCC
>MU767428.1:42888-70474 GCA_026770625.1 Nicotiana glauca | reverse complement strand
CACACATTGGTGGGTTATGGGTATCTTGGTCTCCTTATATGGTCTTAGGCAATACGTACCAAAAGGTAACAAATCTCTTTTCACTAATTATCAGTGTTGTGTGAAATCCAATAACACCAAAAGGTTCCCAAGAGATAGGCGATCAAACCCTAGAAAAGGTCACCTGAAAATTCCCACTCACGCGCCCCCATGCGCCTGCCGGAGTTCTGCCGTCAGCGCGTGAGGACTGTTCCGGCCAGAATTTGGAAAAAATTCTTCTGGACAGTGTAGTCGCCTTGAAATTCCGAGCCTACCATCCAATTTAAACCAAATTCCGACAACTTTTATATGTTTCCGGCGTGAATAGTGATTTTCAGAAAATTTTCTGATTTTTTTATATTTATATTTTTTTTACCGGATTATATTGAATTCCTTCGTTACAAAGCACGTAAACAGACATCTTTAGGATTAGCCTCCGTTGTTCCAACAGATAGTAGCGTGACTTGTGTCTCCCAATCTTCAACCTCTAAGTCTTGGGTCATTGATCCGGGTGCATCTGATCATATTTCTGGTAACAAATCTCTTTTCACTAGTATTTTATATTCTCAATCTTTTCCAGCAGTCACAATGGCCAATGGGTCTCAAACCATGGCAACTGCAATAGGTCAAGCAAGTCCACTTCCTTCCTTACCTTTAGACTCAGTTCTTTATGTTCCTAGTAGTCCTTTTAATCTCATAGTCGTTAGTCGCTTAGCCAAATCACTTAAATATGATGTTTTATTTCTTGATGACCTTATTTTTATACAGAAACGCAGTACGTGGCGGATCATTGGTACCGGACATGAATCATATGGACTTTATTACCTTATCCTTGCAAAATCACATAGACTCACATCTTGTCTTCCTTCAACAACTTGTCCTGTTACTGATTCACCAGATTTATTACATAAACGGTTAGGACATCCCAATTTGTCAAAACTTAAGAAAATGGTACCTAGCTTATTATCTCACTTGCCTTCTCTAGAGTGTGAGTCATGTCAGCTCGGTAAACATACCCGCTCTCATTTTCCGCAGCGTCTTGATAATCGAGCAGAGTAACATTTTACTTTAGTCCATTCATATGTTTGGGGTCCTAGTCGGGTCAGTTCTATCTTGGGATTCCGCTACTTTGTCAGTTTTATTGATGATTATTCCAGGTGCACTTGGATATTTTTGATGAAAAATCGATCTGAGTTGTTTTCTATTTTTCAAACCTTCCACGCTGAAATTCAAAATCAATTTGGGGTTTCTTTCCGCACATTTCGTAGTGATAATGCCCTAGAGTATTTGTCTTCCCCATTTCAGCAGTTTATGAACTCCCATTGGATTATTCATCAAACATCTTGTCTGTACAGATCCCAAACAAAATGGGATAGCTGAAAGAAAGAATAGAATTGAAACTGCTCGTACCCTACTCATACAATCTCATGTTCTGTTGCGTTTTTGGGGGATGCAGTTTTTATATCTTGCTATCTTATTAATCGTACGTCATCTTCAGCCATTCAGAATCAAGTTCCATTCTCTGTCCTATTTCCCCACTTACCTTTGTTCTCTTTTCCACCCCGTGTCTTTGGGAGTATGTGTTTTGTTCATAACCTTACTCTAAGAAAAGATAAGTTAGCTCCTCCTGCTCTTAAGTGCTTATTTATAAGTTACTCGAGAACGCAAAAGGGATATCGATGCTATTCTCCTAATGTCACCTTGTTTGAAACCCAATCATACTTCACAGGTCCAGGTAATCACTTAGATATTTCTGAGGTGCTACCAGTTCCGTCTTTTGGAGATTCAATCACTATATCCCATTCATCCTCCTCCATAGCTCCAGTTGCAGCTCCACCACCTACACCTCCAGTTGCAGCTCCACCACCTATAGCTCCAGTGCCACCACCTAGTCCAGTTCCACCAACTATAGCTCTAGTGCCACCACCTAATCCATTTCAACCTTCTACAGCTCCACCACTTCTGACTTATCATCGTCGTCCGCGCCCAGCATCAGGCCCAGCTGATTCACGTCTACCACCTGACCCTGCTAATACTGCAGACTTGTCTCCTCTTAGTCAACCAAATGCACTACGAAAGGGTATACGGTCCACATTTAATCCTAATCCCCATTATGTCTGTTTAAGTTACCATCGTCTGTCATCATCCCATTGTGCATTTGTATCATCTTTGTCCTCTGTTTCCATCCCTAAGTCTACAGGTGAAGCACTGTCTCATCCAGGGTGGTGACAAGCTATGATTGATGAGATGTCTGTTTTACATACGAGTGGTACTTGGGAGCTTGTTCCTCTTCCTTCGGGTAAATTGAATGTTCGTTGTCGTTGGGTGTATGCAGTCAAAGTTGGTCCAGATGGCCAGGTTGATCGACTTAAGGCTCGTTTGGTTGCCAAAAGGTATACGCAGATATTTGGACTCGATTACAGTGATACTATCTCTCCCGTGGCTAAAATAGCATCGGTCCGCCTTTTTCTTTCCATGGCTGATGTTCGCCATTGGCCTCTCTATCAGTTGGACATTAAAAATATTTTTCTTCACGGTGACCTTGAGGATGAGGTTTATATGGAGCAACCACCTAATTTTGTTGCTCGGGGGGAGTCTAGTGGCCTTGTATGCTGGTTGCACCGGTCCTTTCAGGGTCTGAAGCAGTCTCCTCGAGCCTGATTTGATAAGTTCAGCACAGTTATTCAGAAGTTTGGCTTCGTAGTGAAGCTGATCACTTTGTGTTTTATCGACATTCTGCTTCACATTTTTGTATTTATCTGGTCGTTTATGTTGACAATATTGTTATTACCGGCAATGATGGTATTAGTAAGTTGAAGCAACATCTCTTTTAGCACTATCAGACTAAGGATCTGGGCAGATTAAAGTATTTTCTGGGTATTGAGGTCGCTTAGTCTAGCTCAGGTTTTGTGATCTCACAACGGAAGTATGCCTTGGATATTCTTGAGGAGATAGGAATGGCATGTTGTAGACCCGTTGACACTCCGATGGATCCAAATTCTAAACTTCTGCAAGGATAGGGGAGCCTCTTAGTTATCCTGCAAGATATAGACGGTTGGTTGGTAAATTAAATTACCTCACAGTGACTAGACCTGTCATTTCCTTTCCTGTGAGTGTTGTGAGTCAGTTTATGGATCCTCCCTGTGATAGTCATTGGGATGCAGTTGTCCGCATTCTTCGGTATATGAAATCAGCTCTAGGCAAAGGTTTATTGTTTGAGGATCGATGCTATGAATAGATCCTTGAATACTCAGATGTTGATTGGGCAGGATCACCTTTTGATAGACGTTATACGTCTGGATATTGTGTCTTAGTAGGAGGAAATTTGGTGTCTTCGAAGAGGCAAAAACAGAATGTGGTTGGTCGGTCTAGTGCATAAACAGAATATCGAGCAATGGCTATGGCGACATGTGAGCTAATTTGGATCAAATAGTTGCTCAAGGAGTTGAAATTTGGTGAGATTAATCAGATGGGACATTTGTGTGATAATCAAGCTGCTCTTCATATTGCGTCAAATCCAGTGTTCCATGAGAGAACTAAACACATTGAGATTGACTGTCACTTTGTTAGAGAAAAGATACTCTTGGGAGATATTGCTACAAAGTTTGTGAAGTCGAATGATCAGCTTGCAGATATTTTCACCAAGTCTCACGTTGGTCCTCGTATTAACTACATATATAACAAGCTTGGTACATATGATTTATATGCACCAACTTGAGGGAGAGTGTAAGAATAGTTATGTGAATATATGTAATTAGTTCTAGTCCCTTATGTAATAAGAGTAGGTTATGTGTTATGAATACATATAAATAGGGTTTATTGTAACATAGAGTATTAATCAATAATATTTTCTCCCGTGCTTTCTAACATGGTATCAGAGCCAAGTCCATCCCACTTTATTGTTACCGATGTTGGATGGGTATCTTGGTCTCCTTATATGGTCTTGGGAAATCCTCACCTCACAAGCTAGCTTTTGGGGTTGAGTTAGGCCCAAGGTCCATTCTTAACACAAGATATCACCTGTAGATAAGCTACCAAATTGCCGAAAACAATATATTGAATATCTCCCAGGCATTTACTGGAATAGCTTAAGATATTTCATTTTCTTCCAAAAACTTCAGCAGCTTCTTTACATTGATTTTGTTCAATTAAAATGCACGAAAAGAAATGATGAGATAATAGTTAGCTCAGTGAAAGTGATAGAGGAAATATGCTATTGATAAAGAATAACATTTGAAATTTGATATCAAGCCAAAACGGAGATGAAGAGGCCAGAAGGGGTCAAAGTATAAACCTATATTCCAGGTGCCTAATGAAGATAGCAATTATATAAATAATTGGCTTACAGGGATTTATATTAGAGGCACTCTATGATATTAAGAGAAGGGAATAGAGATGAGGATTGCTATCTATCACCGACATCAACACACCTTAACATTAAGATAATCAGAGATGGCATCCAAAATGAATTCGATCTCACTCTCATGAGGTTCCGGCAGCATCGTTATGCTGGTGTTTGAATCAGTAGTACCAGCTACTGTTCTACCCAACCATGGAAGCATAAAGACCACTCGACCATCCTTAGTTTTAGGGACAATTAAGCCCATTCCTTCTGGAGAATAGTAATCAGGAAGTACAACATGAACACCACTACTGGGACAGATCATGGGTTTTGCATCTTTATCAGCCAACTTCCGTACAGCATCACAAAAGGGCCCAGCAGCATTAACAACAACTTTTGCATATGCATCAAACTCCTTACCTGTAAACTTTAACCTAGAGTGAGACCTTAGAGACAATGAGTCACACACGAACAAAAGGAGCAAACCATAAGAGGTCAAATTAAAAAATTGTACTAAAAGCATTTCTAATCGTCTAAAAATTGAACAGTCACACACATGGACATATATAATTGGGTTGGCAGTGTTCTATGGACAAGTGATACACCTAAGATATCTTTTCTATTCACCCCTCCCCTTTTTGTCGTCTTGACCAACTTTCTGCTATGTTGAACCAAAACTTAGTCTAGGTCCAAGGAAATGGGAAGCTCAAGTGTCAGCACCTAACTTGTTCACACGTTTATGCATACAGAAAATGTAGTGTTCTTTTTTATCAAGTTGTGCAAGTAAAGCCACTATAATTTTTTTTTCTTTTTCAAATCAGGAAATTAAAACTATAGTTTATTTAGCAACCTTAATGAGTCATGCAGGATTACAAGGTAACTGTAACCAGTGAACTGAGTAGGAAAACAAATTATAAATAAAATTCATGAAGTACCTGACAAGTTGTTCCGGATACGTGCACCAATTATTCTACCATCACCCTCATCTTTGAGAAGGGATACAACCTCTGCATGGTTAAGCACTGCTGCACCAGCCAAAGCAGCAGAGCATGCTATTGCAACATTGAGGCGCGAGTCGTTCATTTGTCCATCATAATATACCACAGTTCCCTTCAGAGTTTTATCTTTACCATTTCGTGCGAGGGTAGGAAACAATTCAACCGACTCTTGTGCAGAGTAATACCTAGACAAATGCAGTAGGTGTCGCCCTGCGACCAGATCGTACATTTTCAGGCCGGCCCAGTAGTAGATTGCTTCAAACCAATCAAAACAAGGAGTCATGCATGGTAAAGCATGACAAAGGTGCGGAGCATTGTCAATGACCTGTTTACGCTCCTCTAGGGCATGGAAAACTAGCTTTAACTGCCCGTAATCTAAGTTGAAAACTGCTTTCTCCAAATAGCGAACTCCTGAAACATGGGTCTTAGGATAAGCAGTTTGCACATCTTAGATAAAAGAAGGTAACCATGACAAATGAAGGACAGATTCATGGTCTAACTACTAATTCAGAGTTGCCTCTGTGAAGAAATCAAAAGGGACCCTCTAAATTCCTCAGTAATGTTATTCACATTATCTGCAGGGTCAAGTGGAATCCATTCTCAAACCACCAAGCATTTAAGGTAGTACAGAAAACAACAAGTTAACCTGTAAGGCAGTCACTAGCTATACCATTCAAAGCTTAGAGTGGTCTTATAGAAGAGAAAACAAGATAATTTGATATGAGAATCTTAACTCACTGGCCTTTTCTTTGATTTTTTTTGCCTTTCCCCAATTCCCTGGTCAAGATGCACCTATTATTTTGGAAGTGATAAAAGTTTTAAAGGGCTAATGGCTAACAAAAAGTTGTGAGGGAGACAAAGCACCTATTGCAAATGGTTTTAGAGACAATGTCCCCAGGCTGAGATAAATGTTTGAAGCATTTTATACCGAGCAGGGTCATTTGAAAAGAGTCTTAACTCTTCCTTCATCGTGCCTATCCCAAAAGAAAAGACAGAGGCTAAGGATACATTGGAGTTTTGGCCTATTAGTTTGTTCTGGAGTATTTGCAAAGTAACAGCGAATGTATTAGCAATGAGACTTAAAGATGATGGATATCTCATATCCACATTTTACCCATCACAGAAAAAAATCTCATATCCACATTTCAGAATGCCTTTGAAAAAAGAAGATTTTTTTTTATGGAATACTGAAAGGAAATAAGCAAGTGGATTTAAGATTAGCGGAGAGTAGGGATAGTCATGCAACTTGGATATCCACAAAGCTAACAGATCATATAATCTAAAAGTTCCTATTCCAGATGTTTGGGAGAATGGTTGAAATAGTTTCATAGATGATGGTGGTTGATCCAGTTACATACTCTGAACATATTTTTGACACCGCCTCGGTAAAATATTGACTAATAAAAATGGCTAATGACTTTGATTTCGGTAGTTCCTATTCGAGGAGCTGAAAACATCAAGATTATTTCCCTAGGGAAAAAATGGGAGGCATAATCAGTTAGATAAAATATTAAGAAATCACGTAACCAAGTAACTACTGAGCATACTAAATTGATGAATTTAGAAATTCTTCTCCTATTGAAACTCTTGAGATTCTTAAATAATAAGAGAAGCTTCCTATCCTTTCTCATGTACCCTGTCTGATGAGAGATACATGTGAATCCAAGCTCCAAAGTCAACATTACAAAGAAATTTCAGTTGGATATTTTTGATATTACTGTATAATTATCTCACAAAGTCTTTCTCTTCAATCCAAATTGGCCTTACGTTGCAAACTCAGACGCACAACAATAGATGCCTCAAGTAACAATGTTCCTAACATCAAGACCCCTCCTCCTCAAGGATAGCCCTAAGCTTGAAACTTTTATTTATGAGTTTAAGATCTATGCACTGAAGAAGGTGTAAGACTTTTTTTTATACAATAAGGTCGCTTAAAAGATAATTACAGGTAACTCTATTTAACAACATTGATTGTCTAAGTTGCTCGGACACGAGTGCGAGTGTCCGATACGGGTGCGGATCTAGAGGTCGGATTCTTCGAGATGTAAATTCTAAGATTCGGGGATATAGATCCTAGTACGGATACGGGTGCGGGAATCCGGCTAAAAATTATTGAAAAAAATTAAAAAAATCTCTAAATTATGAGAAATGTAGAGGAATACTTACGTATAGCTTGTAAGGTGTGGATTTATTTTTTATTCTCAAGATGTAGATAAGAAAAATGATTAATTTCCTAGATAAAGTATGCTATTTTCTTCCCTAATTTTGGTTATGATTTCTGGAATCAAATTGTATCTTGTCTCTAGTTTTTCCGTCCATCGTGGTCAAAGTACCCAAAATTATTTGACCAAATCTGATATGGATCCCATACCCACACCCATACTACTGTCGTGTCGACACGGGTGCCTAAACTGTCATGTCGGGACAACTTAGTTTATTGTCAACCTAGAAAAATAGTAAGTAACCTGCTATAACATGTGTAAAAAGATCATTACACTGTCGGTTTGTACTCATCCCTAAGCTCGAATCACTTTCATTTATTTATTTATAACTAACTAAAAAATGACTACGCGTTAGCCAATATTCCAATAGCTAGGTATTGTGGACATCATATAGGAAATAAAAGCTTGCATCTCAATCACAATTCAGTTCCCATCAACTATATGAATCCTCTATATCCATAAGCGGATTCCTTGTTATTTGAATATTTTAAGCTGACTGTTATCACACCATTTACTTTAACACGTAACTGAATTAAAGTAAGCCTGGTATAGCATATCGGTAAGTTTTTACCTGCACCTAGCGTTTAACCTTAGCAATTAAAATTAAAGTGAGAATATACATCACTTAAGCATGATGACATTAAGAAAGATACGTGTTATGAAATCATTGGTTTGACATAAACACTGGATGCCTACACATCAAAATTGATGAAATTTTTAAAAGGCTAACCTCCATGAATTAACTTAGTGGACCTTGAAGAAGTGCCAGAAGAAAAATCATCTCGTTCGACAAGGCCAACACGGAGCCCACGCGTTACAGCATCAAGTGCGACACCGCAGCCGGTGGCACCGCCGCCGACAACAAGGATGTCGAGAGGATTAGACAAGCTGGATCCGATCAGAGCCGCTTCCTGAGTGGCTCGAGACGGAACGACGGCGAAAGGATCAGCAATTTTCCGGCGGAAAGTGTCAAGTGCGGGGGACCTGTCGCCGCGGTCGTTTAATGAGAATGAAGGATTCCGTACAATTGTGTATGCTCCGCCGGCTACGACGGCGATAGCGCCGAGACGACGGATGCGAATGGAGGTGGCCATACGGTGGTGTAGAGGTGACGAGTATGGAATGACCCGAAGATCGAACTGAGATTTTGAAGATTGAATTGTTTTGCATTTTTTCGCATATTAAAAGGTTGCATTGGGAGTCTAAAAATGGAATGGGTACCCTTTCAAATGACTAGAATACCCTTTTACGTAAGTCTCGTGCTGCTTTCTTTTTCTTAACTTTTAAAGTTTTTTTTTTGCTTTTTTTTTTAGTGGGCGTTTGAACATAAGAATTGTAAAATTTCGAAAAAAATTGAATTTTTTTTAAGTGAAAACGATATTTAAAAATTAGAATTGTGTTTGGACATAAATATAATTTTAGGTTGTTTTTGAATTTTTGTGAGTGATATGAGTGAAAATTTTGAAAAATAGCTTTTTGGAGTTTTTTAAATTCGAAAAAATCCAAAATTCATCTTCAAATAAAAATTGAAAATTTTATGGTCAAACAGTGGTTTCTAAAAAAAAAAACTTAATTTCTTATTCTTAAGGGGAAAGACATAATGAGAATCGAGCTCGCATCTATGAGTTTTAAAGCTTTGACTGTTTTATGTATGGAGCGATAATTATAGTAGCAAACTTAAGATAATAAAACCCCACTTATAAGGAATAATTCAATAGAATTAATGAAATTTCATATTTTTATATACTTTTAAGTAACAGAATTCTCCTAAGATTAACTAAATGCTAGTAGGACAATATATTGAATAATTATTTCATATTTTGCATGTACTTACGACATCACTCCAATAAAATAATATACTTCTACCCCCTATTCTAGTTATATATATACTATATTAAAAGCATGAAGGCCATTAACGAAATATCGTTCGCGTTTTTTCACCCTTTAAGAATATATTTACAAAATAGTAATTTTAGTTATTTTTCTAATATGTAGGAATAGTCATTAATTATTCTTTAATATTTAGGGACAATCATTTAATTAATTGCCTAATATTTAGGACTTTGGTATGGAAAATCATATAATTATCTTTTTGTTGTAAAATGTTTTGTTTAAGAGTCTTTGACGAGCTCTTTTTCTTTTTGTTAAAAAGTTTTAGGTTTAGTATTTTTTTTTCTTTTTCTTTTTCTTTTTCTTTTGCAGAACTTATTTTCTTAGTATAATCATGTAATTTGATTATACAATGAGCTACAGTAATTTATTCTTTTTCTAATCTATTGAAAAAAATTCGTATAATATTTATTATTAATTCAAAAATAAATAATTTGCGGTTTACTCTTGAAAAAATTGTTATTTTCTATAATATCACTTTAATCATTTAATTAATTCATATTTATAATTTATTATTAACTGAATTATATGGTTGATAAAATTGTTAATATATTGTAAAAAAAGAAAGAATAAAAGAATAGAAAGTGAAAAACTTCTTCTCAATTAATATCCTTAATGACAGAGAAGGTAAAAGTTGGTTCTTTGATAGGTTGCAGGGAAAATCAATATTTTCGAAGGAAAAAGGCTAAAAGAATAATACAATAACTACGAAAGTTAAAATTTTCGTAGTTTATAAAGAAAAAAGAACAGGACAATCAGTGGAAAACTCAATAATTAATGTCCCTTTTTAAAAAAGTCAAATTTTGTAGGTTAAAAAGGAAAAAAGAATAGACAATAAGTAGGAAACTTATTCTTTAATATCAAAATTAAGGAGTGTAAAAAAAACGGTTAATATCCAATTTTTATTTTCTACCGATCTTGTTTGTAGGTCAACTTGTTAATTAAATTAGAATTTTAAAACTAAAGTTTTGTAGAAAAAGGAGTTAAAACTTCTATAAAAGAAGCTAAATATCTTATATGTATTACCATAAATTCTTGATATCCTTGGAGGTTAGAGTAAGTAATTATGCATGTACTTTGAGGTAAATTTTCTAACGTTTAAATTATTTCTTGAAGTTTTGTAATAATAGACGTTCTTAAATTTTGTTGTAACAAAATTCTTGCAGTTTCTACATAACTATCTATTCAAATTTGTAATTTAAATTTTAAATAGATGTTCAAAGTTATATAACTAGAGGAGATATTCTTGTAGTTTTTTTAATAAGTACTTTATTTGTATTTTAAACATATTACGTGTGAGAAATGTATGTGTTTAACCAATTTGTTTTTTGTGAGCTTGTAATTGCTGTTTATGTAAAAAAAAAAAAAAAACTTTACATGAAATTAGAAACAATGAACTTGAAATATTTAAAAATAGAGCAACCAAACTTTATAGAGAAAGATATAACAAAGTAGTACAGTTGATAGTGTGTATGACTGACATAAGAAATAAAATGGACATCATTATTTGAGATGCTAGGAATATGAACACTACCAAAAGATTACAATCTTAAAATATAAAATTATTAATAATTAATATCGGATCTAAAATATGTTTGCACTTTAATAATTTTTTCAATAGGATATAAGACTTGATCTCATTGACAAGGAGGGGTGGCTTTTTTTAAATATATTTTTCTATTTGAAGTCTATTGTTTAGCTTTATCATATGGAAATCTAAGCTTTTCGATATTGAAGGCCTTTTTTGTTGGCGTCATTCCTTTTTTTCTCTTTTAGCTTTCCTAATACCAAACAAAAAGAAGCTTGTTCTACAGAAAAGGAAATTATTATTTAGTTGACATTAGAATGAACTTAAGAATATATATCATTCAAAAAAATATTGGAAAAAACTCTTAAATCTTCAAGAGTTTATTTGCTCTTGCTTTAAAACAAAAATATAAAAACTTGTAAAATAGTAATGAAATTTAAAAAATGAAACAAATATTTAGTTGAAGATATAGACCAAGATAATTGAGGACTTTTTAGTATCATCATTTTTCTTTATTGAGTTAGCTAAATATGATCAAGATTTCTTATCATTTTGAAGAACATACTTTTTTTTTTATGTAACTATTTATAGTTCAAAGAGTATTCGTTAATGTAATATTAACGTAATTTTTAAAATTATGTACTTATTAACACGGGATACACGCGCAACGCGTGTACCCTAATATATATACTATATTAAAAGCACGAAGACCCTTAACGAAATGTCGTTTGCCCTTTTTACCCTCTAAAAATAGAGTTTACATTAGACAAAAAAGTCTTTTAGTTATTTTTCTAATATTTAGGACTTTTAAACCAACTAAAATCTTTATTATTATATCTATTTCCTTATTTGAATTATGTAAAAATTCTAAATATTTAGGAATTTGAAATTAATTAAAATTTTCTATATTAAATTTGTACTTATTCCAACTATGCGCAAACACGCTTTGGCTTAAGTATTCTCATACCAAATAGAAAATTTTCACTCTTTCTTCTTGAAGGCCGTTTCCATTTGAAATGCTTGGACTAAAATAAATTAATAGATAAATTAAAATTAAAGAATTTATTTAATAACCAATAAAAGAAAGGTAGACATTACTTTTCAATTGAAATGAACATATTTTACTCCATAATAGTATGAAGGTTTACGTTTTTTTTTTAAAATATATATATAATAATCAAGTAACATGATGTCTTATTTATTGAATCCGAACAGATAATATATTATTTTTAATTGTTAATGATTATATAAAGTCAATCAAGATATTATCACAGTTTGAAAATGTGCATACCGAAATTTGTTTTCAACTGTTTTTTTACTTAAGAGGAAGAAGTTTAGCATTTTGAGACCAATTATTCAAATGTGATAAAACATTAGAATAATTGAGGTAATTTTTTTCTAATATCTATAACTTTCAAATCAATAAAATTTTATTAATTATGTCTATTCTTACTCAAACTATGCAGGATATTATAATATTTAAAATTTCAAAGTCAATTAAAAGTTTATCTTGCTAAATTATTCTCTTTAATTTGTAACAATAAATTCGTGACAAATATTGGTATCAACAATATGATTGTGATTTGTGACAACGCCAATTCAAGTTATAAAAGAAAACATCAATCTTCTTTTTATTTTAGTAAGATTCAATCAGTTGAACTCAAGTACCATGTTAGTATAATATTACTAACAAATAATTTTAATTATTAACTATAGTTTTATATCATAACTCAATAAAATATCTTAAAATATGTATACAAATAAAAATAAATATTTTAAACACTATTGTAATGATTATATGTACCCATCGAAATCTCCATAAAATGTTAATAAACTTTTATAACTTTTGAGAATTATATTGCACTACAAAATACTTCATGTTAGATAAAATAGTAATCAACGTTAATTCTCTACCTTAATTTTTTTGACAATCATTGTTTTCTTTCAAGAAGAATTTTAGTTAGATATAGACAGTACCCATCCAATTGAATTTTTGGAACAATAACTAAATCTAATAATATATCTCTTTGTTTTCCGTATTTTTCAATTTGAGTTTCACTAGAAATAAGATGAAATTGACACTATTAGGTATTTAGACTAACATAATTAATATTTAAGAGCATGGTGAATATAGTATTGTTGCATAATATTTGAATACAAGTCGACATATTATTCAACTACTAAAGCAAATGCATAACTCATATATGTTAAAGTTATGATAAGACATTAAAATACTCTTACATGACATAATTTTTTTATTATTATTACGTCGGGTAAATATGACAATATTCATCATTTTTAAGAGCTTGCGCTTTCTTAAAAAATTTATTTTATAATTCAATCACATAGTTTAACAATATTTGTGTGATTTTAAAATTTAATATTCAATGACATATAGTACACACGCAACGCGCGTACTCTAAGACCAGCGTGTATATATATATAGGTCAACACAAATCTTATTTGTCGTGCATATTGAACTTCTTAACATGTGAAAATAAGTTGTAAATATTCTTTGCAATTTAACTTCGAAGCTTGAGTTGAACACTTAGGGGCCTGTTTGGCCATAGTTTTTTTTTTTTCAGAATCAGTGTTTAATCATGAAAATTTTAAATTTCACTTGAAATTAAATTTTAAATTTTTTTATAATTTAAAAAACTCCAAAAAGTTATTTTTTGTTATTTTCACTTCAAATCACTTATAAAAATTCAAAAACAGCTCCAAGTAGTATTAATGTCCAAATACACTTCTAATTTTCAAATGTCATTTTCATTTAAAAAAAATTCACTTTTTTCTGGAATTTCACAATTCTTATGTCCAAACGCCCACTTAAAGTTGATTGTCTCTTAATATGTAAATCATTTTGATTGTCTTCTTTTACCTCAAAATCTAGCTTTTATTGCTATGTTAAGGTTTTTTTATAAAAGAAATAGTAATAAAAATTCACAATGAAGGACCAATTTGTCATTACGTAGTGGAATAAGGACATAAAAGTAATTAAGTTAGTGGGTCAACACTTTCCACAGCTGCCGCGCAGAAGAAGCATGGGCTCGTGACACGCCCACCCACCTTTTTTTAGCGCTAACAAGCATATTGCTAACTGTTTCCCAGATTCTTCAATTTTTGAATCTTCAACCTCGTAGTTTGAATTAATGCCTTTCCGCCCCCAAGTCAAGTTTCTTGTGATCCTATTCAATTCATTGATTCAACAAAATTACTTGTTTCAATTTGCTTCAAATTACTTCTTCCATTTTTGCTTTTATGGTGGACGGATTTCCTTTCAAATAGATGTAACTTGTAAGTAGTAACCAAGACTGTACTTCTCTATGCTGATTTTCAATGATTTTTTTTATGTAATCGTGGTCTCTGTATGTGTCAAAATTATATCAGAGAAATTCGTCACGCGAAGACATAAGGTCGTGGTCAGACAAGCCAAGGTCGGACCGGCGTCAATAGCCAAGATCGGACCGTCATCAAACAACTAGTTTGCTTTGGAATACTCAAAAGGAATATTCTACCTAATATTCCCTCTAAATTGTACTTTTTTTATGATTTTCTATGGATATCCCCCTTATAAATAGGAGGGGAGGACTTCCCCAAAAAAGGGGGCCTCTCTCTCGATCCCTCTCCCCTTCCTTATCTCTAAAAAATATGTAAACATATCTCTTAAAAGAGAAAAAGAGGATCTATGATCCCAAAACTTCATGAGATCCAAAAAGGATCCTAAGATTCGTATATTTGTCTATCATTCATCTTCATCTTTATCAAATGAAAGAGGATCTGTCTCGCTCAAGATCGGGCGAATCATTTTCTTTATTTACATTTTATTGCCACTTAATGTTACTTAATGCATCTTCATTTATACTATTAAATCTGGTCATAATCGCCGTCAACATGTATACTCGACTATGTTTTTCCATTTATATTACTCATCTCGGATCTAGAGTTAATTATCTTTAACTAGGATTTACCCCTTCATCTTCTTTGATTGATTTGCTCGAAAAGTATTGTTTAATTTTTGAGTCAAACAATTTGGCGCCATCTGTGGGGATTTTCTAGTTAAAATTTTAGTTCCCCTAGATCTAGAATTCAATTCCAGTTCCACGTTCTGTTTATGGTAGATATTTCCTAGTACGCCTATATACCATAATATGGAAAGACAAAATAACTTTCTTAAACTCGTCATATGCTTCTGCCAACTTTAGTTAGAGGGCAAGTTTTCAACCTATAATTTGAGGATCATATAGAGAGCGATCTAGAGAGAGAGCATTAATTATGAGGCTATTAGCATTAATGGATCCTTCAGCTTCACGTCCTTTAGCGGATTTTCATTCAACTATCTGGGCACACCATTTCCTCAATTTTCAAATGCAGGAAATCAGTACCCAAGAAAAAATTAAACTTGAAGGATTAAAAGAATTAGTGAGGAAAATATTGGTGGAAACTCCTGATAATAGTATACAAAAACCTTTATTGATAGATACAATCCAACGATTGAGAGTAGCATATCATTTCGACAATGAGATTAAAACATCCATTCGGAACATCTTTGATGCGAGTGAGAATAATGTTGATGACAACCTTAACATTGTCGCTCTTCATTTCCGATTTGTGAGGCAACAAGGCCATTACATGTCTTCAGCTTCAAATTTTTAATATACTATTCGTGTAAGAGAATATTTGTATAACTTCTGTGTTCTTTAAATGCCAAATCAAAGACGTTTCTTATCATTGAATAAATTTGATTATATTTCAACTGTAGAAGAAGATAAGTTGAAATTAATTCAAGTTGAAGTAGCAATAGCAGTAGTAATGTTGACGGAGAAACTGATAGAGAACGCGTCGGCGTTGGCAATGTCGTCGATGCATTCGCCTCGTTACTACTCCGAGCCGGCGACAACCTTTGAGGAATTGCCCAAAGCGACTATCATTGCGGTTTCAAGAGCAGATGCTAGTTATATAAGCCCTTTGCTTTTGTCATACACAATTAAAGTCCAGTACAATCAACCACCATATGGGGAAAGGTAAATAGAAGCTGACCAGGGACATAGTACCATAATAGCGTGGATCTGCAAGAAGGCGCACAAAAGAGATATGGTCATCTGGTGCCCTCTTCTTCCCCAACTGTTCCTCTATTAGATAATATGCTATTTGTACAATAAAAAACTTTACTAAAGCAGACAACCACGCCAAAATTGGCAGCGGCTACTAAAAGCATAACCGAAGAGGGAAACGTGACCACTCATCTCCACTCGTCAACCGATCAAATCGAGGTAACAAACGCTTTCATTTTATTTTAACTAACTATTTCTCTAAATGGAATAGAAGCAGGAGCACTCTCCCAGATACACGAATAGGAAATGCATCATACTCTCCAATGCAAGCAAAATTAAGAAAACTAGGACTCCCCCAGGAAATACATCATATTCTCCAATGCAAGCAAAATTAAGCAAACTGGGACTCCCCCAGAAAATACATCATATTCTCCAATGCAGTCAAAATTAAGTAAACCGAGTTAAAGGCTAAGTGCCTTCGCCATCAAAGTTTGATAAGTTCGACCTTGTTCGAACTGAGACTCAGGCTAAGCGCCTTCGCCGTCAAAGTTTGATAAGTTCGACCTCGTTCGAACTGGGACTAAGGCTAAGTGCCTCCACCATCAAAGTTTGATAAGTTCGACCTTGTTCGAACTGGGACTCAGGCTAAGTGCCTTCGCCATCAAAGTGTAACAAAGTTCGACGTCGCTCGAACTGAGTTGAAGGCTAAGCGCCTTCGCCATCAAAGTTTGATAAGTTCGACCTCGTTCGAACTGGGACTCAGGCTAAGTGCCTTCGCCATCAAAGTGTAACAAAGTTCGACCTCGCTCGAACTGAGTTAAAGGCTAAGTGCCTTCGCCATCAAAGTTTGATAAGTTCGAACTGGGACTCAGGCTAACTGCCTACGCCATCAAAGTTTGATAAGTTCGACCTCGTTCGAACTGGAACCCAGGCTAAGTGCCTTCGCCATCAAAGTGTAACAAAGTTTGACCTCGTTCGAACTGGGACTCAAGCTAAGTGCCTCCACCATCAAAGTTTGATAAGTTCGATCTCGTTCGAACTGGGACTCAGGCTAAGTGCCTTCGCCATCAAAGTGTAACAAAGTTCGACCTCGCTCGAACTAAGTTAAAGTCTAAGTGCCTTCGCCATCAAAGTTTGATAAGTTCGACCTCGTTCGAACTGGGACTCAGGCTAAGTGCCTTCGCCATTAAAGTGTAACAAAGTTCGACCTCGCTCGAACTGAGTTAAAGGCTAAGTGCCTTCACCATCAAAGTTTGATAAGTTCTACCTCGTTCGAACTGGGACTCAGGCTAAGTGCCTTCGCCATCAAAGTGTAACAAAGTTCGACCTCGCTCGAACTGAGTTAAAGGCTAAGTGCCTTCGCCATCAAAGTTTGATAAGTTCGACCTCGTTCGAACTGGGACTCAGGCTAAGTGCCTTCGCCATCAAAGTGTAACAAAGTTCGAACTCGCTCGAACTGAGTTAAAGGCTAAGTGCCTTCGCCATCAAAGTTTGATAAGTTCGACCTCGTTCGAACTAGAACTCAGGCTAAGTGCCTTCGCCATCAAAGTGTAACAAAGTTCGACCTCGCTCGAACTGAGTTAAAGGCTAAGTGCCTTCGCCATCAAAGTTTGATAAGTTCTACCTCGTTCGAACTGGGACTCAGGCTAAGTGCCTTACCCATCAAAGTTTGATAAGTTCGACCTCGTTCGAACTGGGACTCAGGTAAGTGACTTCGCCATCAAAGTATAACAAAGTTCGACCTCGCTCGAACTAAGTTACAGGCTAAGTGCCTTCGCCATCAAAGTTTGATAAGTTCGACTCGTTCGAACTGGGACTCAGGCTAAGTGCCTTCGCCATCAAAGTGTAACAAAATTCGATCTCACTCGAACTGAGTTAAAGGCTAAGTGCCTTCGCCACCAAAGTTTGATAAGTTCGACCTTGATCGAACGACGATGGGTTAACATTTCAACAAGTTCGAAATAACACCCTTCAAGGCCAAAGGCCGTCGCCAAAAAAGAGGGGGTTGACCCTTATGGCCGAGGGCCATCGCCAAAAAAGAGGAGGTCGACCCCAACGACCATCGCCAAAAAGAATTTGGCCTCGACCGAATCAACATTCGGCTTCGTCCGAAACAACATTCGGCCTCGTCTAAATCGACCCTTATGGCAAAATGCCATAGCTAAAAAGAATTTGGCCTCGACCGAATTAGAATTCGGCCTCGACCGAATCAACATTCGGCTTCATCCGAAACAACATTTGGCCTCGTCCGAATCGACCCTTATAGCCAAGGGTCGTCGCCAAAAAAGAGGGGGTCGACCCTTATGGCCAAGGGCCATCACCAAAAAATAGGAAATCGACCCCAAAGGCCAAGGGTCATCGCCAAAAAGAATTCGGCCTCGTCCGAAACAACATTCGGGCTCATCCGAATCGACTCTTATGGCCAAGGTCCATCACCAAAAAATAGGAAATCGACCCCAACTGCCATCGACAAAAAGAATTCGGCCTCGTCCGAATCAACTTTCGGCCTCGACCGAATCAACCCTCAGTCCTATCCACACTATTCGACCTCCCTATCCGAATTTCTCAAACTACGATTAATGAAGTCCGCTCATCGAGCTCGACCAAGAGACGACCTCAATAAGCGGAGGGACTAACTGTATGGGTCAAAATTATATCAGAGAAATCACGCGGAGATATAAGGTCGTGATCAGACAAGCCAAGGTCGGACCAGTATCAATAGCCAAGATCGGACCGTCATCAAACAGCTAGTTTGCTTTGGAATACTCAAAAGGAATATTCTACCGAATATTCTCTCTAAATTATACCTTTTTTAGGATTTTCTGTGGATANGGGGGGGGGGGGGGGCTCTCTCGATCCCTCTCCATCTCCTTCTCTCTAGAAAATATGTAAACACATCTCTTAAAAGAGGAAAAGAGGATCTATGATCCCAAAACTTCATAAGGTCCAAAAAGGATCCTAAGATTCGTATATTTGTCTATCATTCATCTTCATCTTTATCAAATGAAAGATGATCCGCCTCGCTCAAGATCGGGTGAATTCTTTCTGTTATTTACATTTTATTGCCACTTAATGTTACTTAATGCATCTTTATTTATATTACTAAATCTGGTCATAATCGCCGTCAACATGTATACTCGACTATATTTTTTCATTTATCTTACTCATCTCGGATCTAGAGTTAATTATCTTTAACTAGGATTTACCCCTTCATCTTCTTTGATTGATTTGCTCGAAAAGTATTGTTTAATTTTTGAGTCAAACAGTCTCCCAGTCGGTTTGTGCGCACCTCGACTAATTTCACGGGATGCCTATCACCTAATGTATTTTGTCTCCGCTGGAATTTGAACCTGAGACTTCATATATTTTTTGTTCTGTTTTTTTTATAACTGTGATGTCCGAGTCAGCTTGTGCGCACTTCAACTAATTTCACGGAATACCTATCACCTAGTATTTTTGTCTCTGTTGATTAGAACCTCATAGTTCCACGACTAATTCCACTGTATGCCTATCGCGGGATTCTATTGGAATTTGAACCTGAGACCTCATGGTTCTTTATGTTGATTTTCAATTTTTGTTTCTTTTATAACCATGGTGTCTAAGTCAGTTTGTGCGCGCCTTGACTATTTCCACGGGATGCCTAATCACCTACTATTTTTTCTCCGCTGGAATTTGAACCTCAGACCTTATAATTCTTTATGCTGATTTTCAATTAAAAAAATTTGATAACCGTGGTGTCCGAGTCAGCTTGTGCGAGCAGAGACAGATCTAGGATTTAAAGGTGGTGGCATGTGCCAAAATTTTATTTAATGTACACCTTATAATAAATACTAATATATAGTTTGTTTGGAACGTTTGTCCTATTCATTTTTTTTATAGTTTATTTGGGCAATTTAATAAGCACTTAATTTGCAAATATAAAAATTACATCAATTTTTCAGACCCCACTTATAGAATTTTATTAAAAAAATATATATGTTATTATTATCGTATAAAAATTACATCTCAGACATTAAAGAAGCAAATATAATTAACATTTTAAAGAAGGAATCACACTTTTATTATTAATAATACAAATAAAATCAATATTTTCACTAGGAACTATATTTTTTTGGTTGCAAAAAATAAATTTGCACAAGTAAAATAAATTCTTTAATAAAGGTTCTAGTAAATTGCAGAATTAGAATAAGAAAAAAAAATCTTCAATAGATAAATTATACCCAATAAGTAAATGCATAATTAGATAAACTATAAGATCTAAAAAAATCATATATCTAATGCTTGTGAAATATCCATAATAATTTATTACTAAAGAGATTTAAATTGTATTTAACAATCATAGAATAACATAAATTTTTATGTTATAATTAAAAAAGAAATTATAAATTAATTTTGATCTCAATCTAAATATCAAGACCCAATATTTTGTATTTTGAAAGAAGAAAACTAAAAGATTCGAGATAAAGAGAAATGCTTATATTATGAAATTTTTAAATTTTGGAAGCTTTTTTTTTTTGTTGAGTTTTCTTGTTAAATATCACAGATAACGTAATAGAAATATAGAATATAGGAGAAAAAATAAAAATAATAAACAACAAATAGAAAATTTGGGGTAGCCAAAAAGGAAAATGACGAGGAGAAAAGAAATAAAAGCACAACGAAATGGGAAAGTCAGACAAGGTTCAAGATAAATTCGAACTTAAATTTTACACATGAGAAAAGCTTTCAAAAAGGTCTACCAATCATAACACCTTTGTCTAGTTTGCGGATGGGGTGGCAGGATCATATATTTAACCTAATTTATATTTTTTAATACATAAATATATGATAATTTTACCAATCGAGCGGGTGCCATACCACCCCCCACCCATAAGGGTGGATCCGCCCCTGTGTACGCGCCTCGACTAATTCCACGGGATGCCTATCACCTACTAGTGTTTTTGTCTTCGCTGGGATTTGAACTTTAGACCTCATGGTTCCCATCCCACTTCATTAACCACTAGACTACACCCTTAGGCGCACAATCATGTGAGATGATGAGCAAAGATTATTAAAAAATTAACCCCACTGAGTTGGTTTAGGAAAGTTCAAGGGTTGAATTTGAATCACAAGTCAATTTAACAATATTTATACAATACAAAACTGAGTTTTGACTTCAGTACTGTGTAGCAGCAACAACCCAGTATAATCCCATTTAGTGGGATCTGGGGAGGATAGTGTGTACGCAGACCTTACCCCTACCCTGGAGTAAAGAGACTGTTTCTAAATAGACCCCCGACATTCTTCCCTCCAAGAACTTCCCACCTTGCTCTTGGGGAGACTCGAACTTACAACCTCTTGGTTGGAAGTGGGGGTTACTTACCATCAGAGCAACCCCTACCCTGGAGTAGAGTACTGTGTAGCAAATGAAACAAAAATAATTTTGTTACTTTGAAGTTATAGTGAGTAAAGTTCAATGACAATACTGTTATAGTATAGTACGGTTCATTTATGTTAATAGGACAAAAAAGCTTTGTAACTTCATTGTTATAGTATATTAAAATACATAATAATATAAAATTTCTTTACATTGCCGGTCTAAAGAAATTTTTATACTACCAATGCATTTTGACATGTTATAACAAGTTATTAACTGCATTTTATGTTAACAGATTAATAAGCTATGTACACCTTACCTGTTGTTGTAAGTAATCTTAACACGATATCGTTAAGAAATTGCACAGTTGTGCAGAGAAGTTAAACTCAAAAACTAAATCAAGGATTTGGAGCCGATTACCGGGTGTCAAAGCTTCTTTTCTAAGGGTAGCCTGGCGCACACTAAGCTCCCGCTATGTGCGGAGTCCGGGGAAGGGCTAGACCACAAAACAAAAGTCTATTGTACGCAACCTTACCCTGCATTTCTGCAAGAGGCTGTTTCCACGGCTTGAACCCGTAACCTCCTGGTCACATGGCTGCAACTTTACCAGTTACGCCAAGGCTCCCCATCTCAAAGCTTTCTTTTCTGATTCCAATAATCCTTAGCAACCTGAAATGTTAGAGCAGTGTGCAACACTTGTAATGGATTGAACACTAAAAACAACACACCTCCTCTTCATTTCTCATATTCAGAAGTGGAAATCACAGTGCTTACTTAATCAAACACTATAAAGAAAGTATAAACAACAGGATTATACATCTACAAACACCAATTTCAAAAATAACTCATTGCCCCTGGATCAAGCTGTCAAAAAGATGAAGAAAACATACATATAGAGGTACACTTCTATATCTTTGTACATACGTAGACACGGTCGTGTAATTACTGGATCTTCTGACCTCAGTTCTCAGGTTGAATTTATCCTTCACTGCTCAATCTAGGTGTCATGAATCAACTGCATCAACTCGTTGGAGAAGTTCCAAAACACTTCCGGCTTTTCTTTTGGCTCTATCAGTGCCATTCTCGGACAGTTCCTTCAGTACCTCTTCTACTCCAAGATCCCTAGCTACCTTTAAGTTCTGTACATCACCTGTACATAGAGACCACAAAATAGCTGCAGCATTTTCTCGGTTCCGAGGAGAACCTGTCCTAATTACCTCAACTAAGATGGGGATTGGCTCAGCTTGACCAATGGCTGCCTTACCCTCCTGATGACTTGCAAGTATTGCCAATATTGCGAGTGCTTCATCCATCATTCCACCCCCGGGATCCTTGAGCAATCTCATTAGCGGTGGCACAATCCCTGCCCGTACTGCCCTCACCTTGTTTCCTTGATAGATTGAGAGGTTGAATATAGCAGTGGCTGCATCTTTCTTTCCCCTTGGAGTTCCCTGACAAAGCAAATCAATAAGCGCTGGGATAGCACCGGCGGCTCCTATTGCCACTTTGTTTTCGTCAACCACTGATAAACTGAAAAGGGTAGCGGCTGCATTTTCCCTAGCTTCCATGCTTCCATTTCTTAGTACATCTACTATATCAGGTATAGCACCAGCATTTACAATAGTTCCCTTGTTAGATTCATTTATGGATAGGTTAAGGAGTGCCGTGACAGCGTGCTCCTGAGTACGAGAATCTGACGATGAAAGCAGTTCAACAAGCAGAGGAATTGCTCCGGCTTCAGCAATGCAGACTCTGTTATCAGCATTTCTTTTGGCCAGCAAACGGAGCTCACCAGCAGCTGCTCTTTGCTGTTCCGGATTACCATTGGCAAGTTTTTGTAACAACGCATCAATAGCAGCACGATCACAGTCCGAACCACCAGCTCCAGACCTTTTGTTCCCACAATTTCCTTGGTTTTTAGGCAGCTCAACACCATTGTTCTCACACCACAAGGCAATCAGGCTCTTCAAAACATAGTTTGGAGTCAATGCGGTGTGCAACAATGTCTGCTGAGTCTTAGGACAGGTCTTGTGTCCTGCATCCAGCCATTTCTGGATGCAAGACCTTTCATAGGTCTGCACGTGAAAGAAAAATAGACAGCAGTTAATCTAAGCAAGTAATAAGAGGAGCAATTAATTTAGTCCTATAATTCGTCAAAGTAAAATGAACCATTAAGAAAATAAAGGCACTAAACCTGTCCGGTAGATACAATAACAGGATCTTTCATCAACTCAAGTGATATTGGACAACGAAAATCATCTGGAATGACCGGAGATCTGTGCTTAATCATACTCTTGTCACCCTCAAGGACATCCATTTCAGGATTCCCCGTCATTGCGCAGTCCTTTAGCTTTCTAAGGAGGAATGCAATTGTTTCAAAGCACTCTTCGGGAACTCCACCACTAGAAATGACCATGTCATGGATCGCAAGTGACTCCTTCTTTAGATCATTTACGGTCCTGAGATGCAGCTTCTCTGACAGCCGTTTAAAAATCATAGAGTCGGTATCTTGTTCCCTTTCTGCCATAGCTAAATCGATTACCAACTGCACATCTGGTGATTCCATCTTTCCTTTTGCTCTTTTAAACTGAGCATGCACAAGTTCAATCTGAAATAAGCCAAAAATTGTAAAGATTTTCAGTAAAACAGAATGGACATCGGCCATAACTATTAAAGGATGGCCAGATGAAGTACTTGTTCTCGGACTTCCTCAGATATATCAAGCTTATTGTAAGGAATGTGGCTTAGTGCATCTTCGATTTGCTCTGTTACATTTAGAAACCTTAGTGATATGGCGTCCATCTGCAGAGCCTGCAATATGCAAAGCACAGGTGACGTTTAGGAAATATGAAGCAAGAGACAATGTCTTTCATGATGATAATACGTAGCAGAAAGACACAACGAGCTTTGATTATACTGCACAAAAGCCATACTCGATGCAGAGTGTAAAACTACAGCAGAGAACAACTACATAAGATTCATTTGACCCCTGAATTATGGAAGTACAGATCGGATACATATCTATACTAAAAAATGCTTGGTGCAACATTCGACATCTCAAGAGAACCACGACTAATTGAATCAAATTAGGTTCACACGGATGAAACTTTACCAAGGCAGGCATAGATCATTGATTTGAATCTCACTGCCACCTGTCAACAAAAATATTTCCTCGTAGTCGGGCAAAGGAAAAAAATAGGCCAACACGTGAGGAGGTGTGTCAAAGACCAAAATAAATAATAGAAGTGTTTCCTACCACTTAAATCTTTTACATTTTCACACAATTCAACAACAACTAACCATTGTCAGCTGAGAAAATTCAAGTATCAGATGCCCTAAATCCTAATAAAATGAATCTTCCCTATGAGAGATCCTAGGAACAGTTTGTTCTATTTAAAGCTCATAGAATGCAGTACTCTACAAAAGCTTCAACTTACAAGGAAAGATCCAAAGTTTCAAGCCACAGCTGTCGTGATGAATATACCAAAATAAAGATGGATACACAACTATATGAAGACAAGAAGTAGCCCAAAACAAACTATGTAATTGTTTAGAGGTCCAAATATATGATTCAACTTTGTCCTGGTTGACAAATATGTAGGACAGTTACCAACCAAACTAAAGCTAATTTTCACCACAGAGAGAAGAGGGAAAAAAGTTGAATATCACATTGATCTTTCCAGCAGCCACACAATCAGCAAAACATAGTAATTCATAACATTGATTGTTCCTATATTTACATGCAAGATTGATTACTTCAAATACTTTCACATTTACCAAACAAAGCAAAATCATATAACATTTAAAGATTAAGCTAGAAAACACTACCTGAAAAATCTTACTGCCTTCATTGACAGATTTGAGAAGCTCCAAAGCAGAATTAAGAGCAATTCTCAACAACTCAAGCCCATGAACCACATCATCTCCAACCTCAACAACATCACTATCTTTCATTTCCTCAACTAAAGGGCTCAAAAGCTTCACCCTTCTCACCAAATTACTGTACATCCTCTTAGACACATTCTTGCACTCCGGCAAACCCGAAACGGTGTCGATTAACTCCGTCAGCTCATTGATCGAGGCCTCTTTCTCATGATCCATGTGTGCACCTCCAACAAAACCCTTATAGAAAATGGATTCTTTAATCAATTGGGAAAACCCCAGTTGGAAAAATTGAGCAAAACCCCAGTTGGAAAAATTGAATCTTTGATCAAATTGGGAGAACCCTGGCTGAAAAAATTGAATCTTTAATCAAATTGGGAGAAACCCAGCTGAAAGAATTGAATATTTAATCATATTGAGCAAAACCCCAGTTGGAAAAATTGAATCTTTGATCAAATTGGGAGAACCCCAGCTGAAAAAATTGAATCTTTAGTCAAATTGGGAAAACCCCACTTGGAAAAATGGAATCTTTAATCAAATTGGGAGAGACCCAGTTGGAGAAAGAGCAATAATTTGGCAAATCTTTTCTGAGTTGGTGGTTGGTTGTTGAGTTGACTGGGGAAATTACAACTGATCTTCACCAATTTTTTGAGGGAAAATTTTGAGAAAAGCCACGAGGTTTTGAGTTCTTGAGATAATTTTAAGACGAGCGAGCTCAAATAATTGATTGAATTTCAAGAATCAAGAGAGAAATTCAAAGCTCTGTGTCAACTAACAAGGAAACTGAGCAGGTTAAGCAAGATGAAATGAACAATTATTGATTGGTGGAGTTTCCGTGTAATCATTTTAAAAGGAGTTATTATTAATAGTGGTAGTAGTATTTATTTGGGTAGATTTGACAGAGATAATGATGATTATGCAGACTATTAAGGAGAGTTATAGTACAACTAAGGTTTTTTTATTTATAAAAGGACATTCCGGTGTACTAAGCTCCCGCTATGTGCGGGATCCGAAAAATGAACAGACCACAAGAGTCTATTGTAGGCGATCTTACCTTATATTTCTGCAAAAAAAAATATTTTCACGATTCGAACCCCTAATTTACTGGTCACATGGCAGCAATGCTCAACTAAAGGGATTTTAATGAAAATTAGAAGAGAAAATTTCACATAGAACAATTAAGCTCCATACTTTTCAATTTTATAGCCCATATTTTAATTTACAACCAACTAGCCAAAAAATAATAGGCTAAGGTTCAACATCCAACTCAAATAGATTCTCAAAATTACCATTTGATTTTTAAAAAAGATTCCTCAACCTTTTAAATTAATTTTCAAATCAGTAACTGTGACTCAAATATTAATTCAACAAACTAAATTTATTTGGATGGTGAAAATTAGATTTTTAATAAGCTTAAATATGCGGGTTTAAATTTCGAATTTAATTTTGTGAGAAATTTGGAGTGAATGTTATTTAAACTTGTTAGAAATAGTATAAGGAGGTTGTATATAAAATTTGAAGCCATTTAATGGAGATTTGGACTAGTTTTGAATGAGAATTGAAACTGAAAATTGTGGAAGAAGTTCGTCTACAGACGCTTGTATAAAAGTGTATAATAGTGTATAAGGTGTGTTTCTACATTTATATACACTATTATACATAATTATACAAAAAACTGACTTCATCTTCTTCCTTGCGTCTTTTCTGAAATTTAACTCAAATCTCGCTCAAATCTACTCCAAATCAATTTAGATTTAAATTTTGAACTTCTTTTGATATTTTCAATCAATTGGAACAACACCCAATCCAAACAACTAACAAATTCAAAAAAATTCATTTTCAAAAGCAAAGTTTTGAATGGTCTTCAATGGTGGACTTCTACTCTTCAATTTTCTTACATTGCAAGCAGATCACATAAGAGGAGAAACAGAAAATACACGGCCCTTGAAGCATACGTAGAAGATGTGAGAAGAAGAGAGAGTGAAAGCAATGGTTGTGGGAATAAAAAAATTAACTTCATAACTTTTAGAAGCAATGGTTATAAGAACACAAATTTTAAATTTGCAAGTGCTTTCAAAATATGTATAATATGTGTTAGGTGAGTAAAACTTAAAAATATGGATAATTTTTTATTATGGTGTGAAGTCATGTATTTTCTTGCAATTGTTTCAAATTAGAATATAGTGGAGTACTGTAATGTGTGAATTGGCAATTTAAGAAGTGAGGGAGAGGAAGGAAAATACAGGTACGGTCAATCTCAACATAAGATAAATTTGTATTAGCTGTTCTTTTTGGA
>MU767428.1:3243-41561 GCA_026770625.1 Nicotiana glauca | reverse complement strand
GGGGGGGTTGGAAATATGTTGGAATAGGTCCACATTACATTAAACCAAATCAAAGAGTAAATAACTTGTCACACATGATAATATGTACCTTACCAGGAAAAAAAGTAGAATATGATTATATTAGTATTCGTTTGTAAGGAAAATACTGTTCCCACAATTTGATGATGATTATGATACAATTACTATTACAACATTTCACTGCAGGCATCATGCTTGAATCAAAGAAAAAACCCCAAAAGAATCTTGTTACACATATAATGTTAGTTTACATGCTATGTGACAACCATTGTACTCAAAACAAATGTCACGACTCAAACCATCGCCCGTATTATTCGCTTTGGGCTTAGATGTGTTTTATATAACTTTCACTCTCCTCTCTCATTTTGATATGACCCCCCTTTTTCAGAAGCTTGCTAGTTTAGAAGCATGCTCGTCCTGTTTGACCTACCCTCATCAACCCGCCCTCCGTCATGGGTATCACATTTACCCCCTTTGGGACTAAACGTTCTCGAGGTTTGTCTTTCTGGCTACACCATCTCGAATCCTAAAAGCGCGTGTACCATGTGAACTTGTGTCATGTTTTCTAAAGCTCTTCACTCTCCCCTCTCATCCCGATGTAGGATGCGCCTAAGGTGACATGTGCACCTCTTCTTCAGAAACTTGCCAGCCTAGAAGCCTGTCAACCCTGTTTGATCCGCTCTCATCAGTCTACCCTTCGACATGAACATCATAACAAATGAACTGGCTATGGTTATACTGGAGTGTCACAATGTAGGTGCATATATGTTCGTTAATTAAGTTTATTAAATTGTCAAAGCTTATACTCCATGCGGTCCACAATAAATGATCAATTTACTTTTTATTTTAGTCCAAAATAAGTGTCCATTTATATAATCAAGAAAAAATTTAATTTATTTTTCGAAGTCATTTACTCATATTTGAGAAGAGAAATAAGTGCTACTATAACTATGCTATAATATTTAATTAATGATAGTTTAATCACACTATCTATTTTTATCTAGAATTCAGTATTTCTTTAACGGGTGCCATATCGAATATTAAAAATATCTTTTTAGAATAAGACACACATGTCTACTTGTTTATTGGATGACACAAGCTGAAAAGGCTGACTTGGCAAAGAGGGAAAGATTTGGTCAAAATTGGGAGCATGAAACATGTTATGTTTTAGACATTTGGCCTATTTCTATTGACATGTCTGCCGGCATGCCTATTGCCTTTTATTGCTCCTATTGTTGTTCTGTAATTGTCAATTAATTACATTATGTAGTAACTATAATTTTTAAAAATAAATTATGCTTACAGTTTTAATTTTCCATATTTTTCATCAATGACTGCAACTTACTCTTTATCTGTCTCAACTTAATTTGAATTGAATAATTACATATTAAATATATAAGAATCTTCTGTATTTCACTCACTCATTTTCTGTGAAGAAGATCATACAACAAAAAGAAAATTTATAAAGAGTCATAAAAATGAGTAAAATATTTTTCATTTGGATACATCTCAAAATATTTGATAATTACTATAATATTACATTACCCTATTGATCCAGTTTCAACAATTCAACTTTTATTATGACTCCGGTCAGACGTCATTTTTTACTATTTTTGTTTCGTTCGTGATATTCTTTACTTTTTAAGTATGTTAAAAAAGAAATATTTATTTTTATATTTAAAATAATTTAACTAAATTTTTTATTTTTCCATTAATAACATAATTTTATAGTCACACAATGTTATAGACCACAAGTTTAAAAAAAAAATATTTACTTAAACTTCGTCTGCAATGAAATAAGTGCAAGTAAAATAAAACGAAGGGAATATTATTTACTAATAAGTTTCTTTCACAATAATTAATGTATTAATATAGTACTCATAGTAGTTTCTTAACTTCTTATTCAATTAAATGGTGCTATGGAGCAAGTATTTGGTAATTCAACCAAATCAATTTCTAGGTGCAGCAAAAAAAAATTGTTATCGCCTAGTCGTTTTCTATAAGAACTGAGGACAATTAAATAGCGCAAGTTGGCGGCATTAGAGAAAGAGTCCACCTTTCGTTATTATTTCTGTTTTTTTCAATTGACACGTGCCTTGGAGCAACGGTAAAATTGTGTCTGTATGACCTATAAATTACGGGTTCAAGCCGTAAACGTAGTTACTAATGCGTAAATTAGGAGACACTGTCTTCACTATTTCCCGTAAGATGCTACTCTTCCTAGTTCAGATTCCATGTGAATACGAGGTACTTTTTGCACTGAATTACCATTTTACTTACTCTTTGAAAAAGTCTGAAGAATATAATAGACGTTAGTTTGCCTTTTGCTGAAGGCATTAACGATGTCCATCGGCTGTTCATAGTTTGAAATTTAAACTAATTGTTAAAAAAAGAATATTCTATGTAACAAGAGTCTTTTAGATTTCTTCCTTCTTAACCTATATTAAAAAAGTAAAATATTAAAATAGAGTAATTAAAATCAATGTTGACGGACTACAGTTTATTTTTGTCCATTGGTGTTTTGGTTAAATTTTGGTTGTTTGATTTGTCGTTTGTGTAATTACGTTATGACTAGACGAGAAAAAAAGTGATTTTTTCCTAAGGTAAGTGCATGTATAACCAACACAATAAGGTCAACAAAGTACATTGAGCAGCGAGTTCGGCCGAAATCAGTAATTTTGTTTAAATTTTGTTTGTCTTAATTTTTTTATCGGATATGTATAAATTATTAATCTAGAACCCAATAACTTCAAATGATTAGAATCCTAAATCCATAAACTTAAAATTCTGGCTCCGCTTTTGCTTAGCAATCAAGATAAAAATAATAATTGGATATTGTGGTTAATTAATTAAGGGTGTTAAATAGATATTTTAAATTAAGACATATGGGTTTAAAACAGGTCGATCAGTAAGCTAATGATCGTTCCCACACAAAATTAATTCATTTGAGTTAAAATGAGTTAAGTTAAAATTAGTTGAATGTTAATTAGTAAGTAATCTTTCATCCTTAATTAAATGTCTTGGGTTCGAGCCCGAGGTATGAAGTCGCTTTTATTAGGGAACATTTTACTTCTAATGTAAAATTTCACGGCGTGAATCCGAACTTAGTCGAATCTCAATATGGATACCAGATGAAAACCAATAAAAGTCAAAATTTAAATCGTTCAACTGAAACTTAAAAAAATATTTAGTGCTAAATTTTTACTTAGGCCCCGTTTGGCCATAAGTTTTGCCAAAATAAATTTGAGATTTATTTTCAAAACTCATGTTTGGCCATAAATTTTGTTCATATTTTGGCCAAATCCCAAATCAAAAATTTCAAATTCCAAAATTAGCTATTGAGCTGAATTTGGGTCAAAATCCCAAAACTTAGGAATTATATATATATTTTTTCAAAATAAAGTTGAATAATATATTTTGAAAATGTATGTCCAAACACATTTTCATCTTCAAACCAAACTTCACCCAAATCAGATTTTTCAAAATAAATTTGAAATCTATGGCCATATTGACACACTACCATTCACACTCTTTTCATATGCTTTTTTTTCTTCTCTCTCTCTGAATTTGTTGACGAGAAAAATTCCGATAATGTCTTCGGCGAGTTACAAAGTAAAGACGATGGAGTTACATAGTTTGTATAAATAATCTCTTTTTAATTAATTTTCTGAAAGTTTGTTAGGAGTTGGTTAAGATAGAATTCCTTGGCCTTGTAAGGCATCTTTTTTCCAATGAATATATATTCATAGCTTTAATGTTTAGGATAGGATCCCTTGGCCTCGTAAGACATCTTTTTCTTTTGCATATATTCATAGCTTCAATGTACATGACAGATAGATTGATCAATACAAAAATTCTTTAAAATTCTTCATGGTATCAGGAGCTTGAACAAATCAATTTTTTTTTCTTCTTTTTTTCTTCTGAAGTTTTTCTTTTCCTCTCCTTCTATTCTTTTCTTCTTTGAGACTTCCTGTTTCTTTTGATTCCCACAACCATGGTGATGATACATCGACTGTGATTCCTATAACTCAGGGAAATGGACAGTAGATTGATGCTTCCCATCTCTATTTCCTTAACTCATCAGATTCACCAGGTATGAATCTGATCAATACCAACTTTGATGGAACAAACTTTGAAAACTGGAGAGGGGGGGGGGGGTCCTTATCTCTTTATCTGCAAAGAATAAACTTGGCTTCATCAATGGTACCTGTCCTATATCACAAAATGATTCAAAACTATTAGTACAATGACAGAGATGCAACGATATGGTCCTAGCTTGGCTACTTAATTCTTTGAGCAAAGAAATTGCAGAGAGTGTTATATACTCTCAAACAACTGCTGAGTTATGGAATGAGTTGGAGGAGAGGTATGGTCAAGCGGATGGAACCAAACTATTTCAGCTTCAAAGGGAACTGAACAATATGAATCAAGGTTCATATGATGTAGTAGGATACTTCAACAAACTTAAGAAGATCTGGGATCAAATGAAGGAACTCAATACTTTCATGACTTGTACCTGTGAATGTAAGTGTGGAGCTAAGTTTCACAACCATAAGGTGAATGAGGATCAAAAATTGATCCAGTTCTTAATGGGACTCAATGACATTTACAGTGGAACAAGAGGAAACATATTGATGATGAAGCCACTGCCTACTGCAACTCAGGCATATTCTATTGTGCTACATGAAGAGTCTTAAAGGCAGGTACACTCTAACAACCAGATTTATAGTGATGCTTCTGCCTTTCTTATCAATGAACAGAAATGGACACAACAAAAGAAATTATTTGAGTCGAAAGGAGGAAATACATGTGCTGCTACGATGGAAAGAAGAGTGACTTATACTGTAGGTATTGCAAAAAATCAAGACACCTAAAAGAAGATTGCTACAAGCTAGTGGGATATCTATAACATTTCAAATTCAACAACAGACAGAAGAATAATAGCTTTACAAATCAATATGCAAATGCAGTAAACTCAGAGGAGTTGCTTAGCTCAAGAAATAAGGGAATCTTCTAGCAAGTCTTGTGAGCAGTTAAACTTTCACCAAGGAACAATGTGAGAAATTGGTACAACTGTTCTAGTCCATGCAGGGAGGAAATTCTGGTGCATCTAACTTTGAGGCCATTGCAAGTGCAAATCTGGCTGGTACAGCTGCTGCTTGTCATCTCTTCACCTCATTTTTTTCTCACTATGAAACCAGGGACAATGGTCACATATTTGCTTCTTTTTTTTCCAAGTCAACCAACAACATCTGGATCATTGACTCTGGGGCTACCCAACATATGACATTTGATGTGTCTCTCCTGCATTATATCAAACATCTTAGTGCTCCTATTTTAGTATCTTTGCCTAATTCTTACAAAGTTAGAGTTACATGTGTTGGTAGTCTACACTTGAGCCCAGATCTTGAGTTGTATAATGTATTTTTTATGCCTACATTCCAGCATAACTTGCTATCCGTTTATAGGCGTTGTGAGCAATTTGATTGTTTTTGGTTGTGCTCTATAGGTCCTTTCAATGAAGAGGGATCTAGTTTTTGGTGATGTGAATATCGGGCTATATATGCTCAGGAATAACACTTTCAAGAAGGATTCTACCTCCCACAATCATCATCCAGTTTCTTTAAAGAGCAGTCCTTTGTCTAGTGTCCAGTCCAATGTTCCGTGTCCAGTGTCTATTTTTCCAAGGCCATTGTGCCATAGTTCTTTGAATCTTGTTTGTCATGAAGTTTCAAATATCAATGAAAATATTTCTGTTCTTAATGATGTTGCTTTAGATAAATTGTGGCATTACAGATTGGGGCATCTACTTTATAATGCAATGAAAAATATAGCAGACATTTTAATTCCAACTTCAGATAAACAACATTTTCCTTGTGAAGTCTGTCCTATGGCAAGACAATATAAACCTCCATTTCCCATTAGTGCAATTACTTCTAAGCATTGTTTTGATCTAATACACATAGACGCATGGGGACCTTATCATGTACCAACTTATAAGGGGGAAAGATATTTTCTCACTATCGTTGATGATTTTTCCAGATGTACTTGGACTTTCTTACTTAGTTTCAAGTGAAATTCCTTTCCTACTTTGATTTTTGGCACTTGTGGAAAGACAATTTTCTGTCAAGGTTAGAATAATCAGGCCAGATAATGCCTATGAACTTGGAGCAGGAGAAATTCCTAAAGCTTTCTTTCAGTCACAAGGGATTATTCATCAAACCACTTGTGTGGCCACTCTACAACAAAATGATGTGGTAGAGCGTAAACATAGACATTTGTTGAAACCTGTAGAGCTCTATTGTTCCAATCACATATTCCAAAGAAGTTCTGGGAGGATTGTATTTTGACAGCTACAAATTTGCTAAACAGGTTCCCTTCTAGAGTTCTTAAGAACAAATCTCCCTGTCAAGTTCTTTTTGGGACAAAGCCTGATTACACCTATTTATGACCCTTTGGTTGTTTGTGTTTCTGCTCTACTTTACCTAGAAACAGAGATAAACTCAGTCCAAGAGCCTTTCCTGGTGTTTTTCTGGGGTACCCCTTTGGAAAAAAGGGGTACACGATTTTAAACCTACAGACTAATCGGATTTCCATCTCTAGGGATGTTAAGTTTGTGGACACATTTTTCCTTTCTCTTATTCTACCCCAATGAGTAAATTATTTCCTGCCTCATTTCCTAATTCTAGTGATTTTGCTTCTTTTCTTCCCTCTTTTTCTCATGTCAGCCCCGATATTACTCCATTTGCTACTTCATCTACTCCTGCCACTACTTATTCCACTACCCATTCCCCTAAATCTCCTATTTCTCCTTCTCATTCTCCTGTTTTACCTACTTCCTCTTATTATACTGGTTCTCATGTCTTTTCTCCTACTGTTACACCTGAAGTGTTATCCTCATCACCTGGCCAATATTGCACAGATCACCGAGAGAGCACCATGCTCCAAAATTTCTTTCTGATTACATTTGCAACTCAACTTTTTCTATCATCTCTCCTAATCCCCCCTGCTTTCCTCTTCATTCTTTCTCTTTTTCTGCTTTAACCCCACAGAATCAAGATATAATGTAATGACCCGGTCCTTCGTTTTGAGAGTTATATCACCATTTCCCCCCATCTATGCTTGTTTATATGTTGTTCAACTGTGTTGAGTTGTATCGAGTTGGTAGGTTTGAGTTCGGGGTAGTTTTGGAGTGAAATGATCACTTAGTCTCTAAGTTAGAGTAAACAAATTCGGATTTGGATTTTTATGATTTGATTAGCTTCATTGGGTGATTTTAGACATAGGAGTGTGTCCGGAATATAATTTGGAGGTCCGTGGTAAAATTAGGCTTGAATTGGCGAAAGTTGGAAGTTTAGAAGTTCTTAGGCTTGAATTCGAGGTTGATTTGGTGTTTTGGGTGTTCCGAAGGTTTAACTAAGTTCGGGTAGTGATATATGACTTTTTTGAATTATTGGTTGAGGTCCCGAGTGCCTCGGATGAGTTTTGGATAGGTTTGGGTTGTGTTGTACTTGTTTTTCTTATGTTTCGACGTCGTTTCTTCAAGTATAAATGATATCATATTGAACAAATGAGCTCCGGTTTCATTTTTGATTGAAGCATTAGATCCGTATCATAATTACAGATCCATAGCAAAAAGCATCGTCGAATTTAGACATCGTATGAGGATTTTATGGTCACTTTACTAAGAATTAGATTGTCAAATTTTTCAGTTTAATTACGAAATTGCCACTGACTACGTATTTAAAAATCTGCACTATTTGTAAATATTAAAACCTACATATCTCATTCATTATAAGATCAAATTGAGTGATTCAAAAGTCTAACTTGATTAGAATTTCACAAGGAATCAATTGGAGTCATAAAATATGAGTTTCGAGATCGTTTGGTATGAGAAACGAGGCAGAATAGCTGTCAGAAAAATATATAAAACTAGGGTTTGTTCTTTCGATCATATTTTGAGTTGGGTAAGTGTTCTCTACTCGATTTTGATTATATTTCATAAATCCATCTTCGTTTTGGGATTTGATTGATGATTTCAAAGTAAAATTGAGGGAGTTAGAGTTTGAGTTTTGGAGAGTTTTAGGTAGGGATTTGAGAGACCAAATGGAGTCCAATTTTGATAAATTTTATATGGTTAGAATCGGGAGAGGACGAGGGTTTTGATTCTGCCATTGTTGACTGGTTCTGAGATGCCGGCCCTGGGGTCGAGTTTTGGCCGATTTCAGAATTTTAGCCTATTTTTGTAGTTTTTATTGCGGAATTCGATTCTTTAGACTATGTTGATAGTAGTATTCTTATTATGGAAAGATTGGGAGCTTTGGTAGACCGAGTCCAGAGACGAGGGCATCCCGAAGTAGGATTTTACGCGGTTGAGGTAAGTAACAGTTTTAACTCTGTCTTTGAGGATATACACCCGAAGAATTTGATATCATATGATTGTTTGGAGGTGATACACATACTAGGTGATGGGCGTGTGGGTGAATACCTCGAGGGATTGAAACTTGCTTCGTCCCGTGAGGCTGCGAGGCCTAATAGCTATTATCTGTGGTTATGTGTTTACTTGTTGTTCAACTTGTTTGCCTTCATGTTAGAGATCATGCTTGGGCTTTATTTATGCTCACATTATTTGTACTCAGTCATAGAAATTTTTGTACATGTTTACCTCAGTCTCTATTATTTGCTAATATGTTGTGATACTTGATGTGGGATGTGTTCCCTTATTTGTTGATGATGGTGAGGCTAGTGAGGTATTGATATGATGGCCTGGTTGTGAGGATATTAATACCATAGCACGTGAGTTGTTCGCGTAGCACGTGAATTGATCGTGCGGGTCCAGGTATTTATACCATAGTGCGTAAGTTGTCCGCGTAGCATGTGAGTTGACCGTGCGGATCCAGGTATTGATATGATGGTCTGCTTGTGAGGATATTAATACCATAGCGCGTGAGTTATCCGCATAGCATGTGAGTTGACAGTGCAAGTCCAGGTATTTATGCCATAGTGTATGAGTTGTCCGCGTATCACATGAGTTGACCGTGCAGATCCAGGTATTGATATGATGGCACGTGAGTTGTCCGTGCTTAGTGCTTGGGCTTTGGGAGCCCCTCCATAGTCTGTACACACCCCAGTGAGTGCATAGTGTTGAGTGTATTGAGTGTTGAGTGTGAGTGCTGAGTGATGGAGTGACATTGCTGTGAGGTTGCATTTACTTTTGATGTTGGTCACTTACCTATTAATTTCTTTGTGGTATTTGTTTGTTTTATGAAATTTACCTGTTTATTCATGTTTATTGTAAATTGTGAAAATAAATAATTGGAATGTTATGCTCAGCTCGTCACTACTGCTCAGTTCCTTAGATATTTCTGTTACTATTGTAGTGGTTGTACTCATACTACACCCTGCACTTTATGTGCATATCCAGGTGGGTTAGAGCGCGACGATCGTTGAGTTTTTGCCGCCTATCTGTGGAGACTGCAAGGTAGCTGCTAGTGTCCGCAGGTCCTTGTTACTCCTTTTATCATTTCTTCTTTGGACAGTTAGACAGTTTATATATCTCAGTTCATAGTTTTAGACGCTCATGACTTAGTGACACCCCGATGTTTGAGAGTCGTTTTCGTATTTTATATTATTTATATTTAGAGTTGGTTTAGTTTATTAGGAATTAAATTATTGGAAATGTTTTATTAAATTCTTATAATCAAATTAGTAGTAATATTTTGGGAATAGGCTTGCTTTGTAACACGATATGCGTCATCACGACCATGGTTTGATTTTGGGTCGTGACAAGTTGGTATCAGAGCCTAGGTTACATAGGTCTCACAAGTCATGAGCGGGTTTAGTAGAGTCTTGTGGATCGGTACGGAGACGTCTGTACTTATCTTCGAGAGGATGCAAAACCTTTAGGAAAACTTTACCTTCTTGAATTCTTATCGTGCGGTATTGATTCAGCTTGAAGTGTAACTCTTTGAATTTCTTCCACGCATTCATATGCGCACATGAGCGCTGGGTATCAGTTGTGCATCGACGGATTGTGGTTCCCTATATGAGGTGCGAGATGTGATTTCTATATGTTGATGTTGGGCCAGTCTAGGGTACTTGAGGCTGGGTTTTGTCTATAGCTGGAGTACGGAAATTTTGATTGTGTGAGCACGTGTTTATATGTCCGTTGGTGTCCCTATTAATGGGATTCGTGATTTGAGGGCTATGTGGTGAGTATGATGTGACCGCGAGATGAGTTCATATGATTTGAATGCGACGAGAAGGTATTGATGAAGGTTCACCTATGTGAGACTCCAGGTACATTTTTAGACTCGTTCGAGGACAAACGTTTGTTTTAGAGGGGGAGGATGTAATGACCCGGTCCTTCGTTCTGAGAGTTATTTCCCCCCATCTATGCTTGTTTATATGTTATTCAACCGTGTTGAGTTGTATCGAGTTGGTAGATTTGGGTTCGGGGTAGTTTTGGAGTGAAATCATCACTTAGTCTCTAAGTTAGAAAAGTCAACCGGAAGTTGACTTATGAGTAAACGAATTCGAATTTGGATTTTTATGATTTGATTAGCTTCTTTGGGTGATTTTAGACATAGGAGCGTATCCATAATATAATTTGGAGGTCCGTGGTAGAATTAGGGTTAAATTGGCGAAAGTTGGAAGTTTAGAAGTTCTTAGGCTAGAATTCGAGGTTGATTTGGTATTTTGGGTGTTCCGAAGGTTTAACTAAGTTCGGGTAGTGATATATGACTTTTTTGAATTATTGGTTGAGGTCCCGAGTGCCTCAGATGAGTTTTGGATAGGTTTGGGTTGTGTTGTGCTTGTTTTTCTTATGTTTCGACGCCATTTCTTCAAGTATAAATGATATTATATTGAACAAATGAGCTTCGGTTTCGTTTTTGATTGAAGCATTAGATCCGTATCGTAATTACGGACCCGTAGCAAAAAGAATCGTCGAATTTGGACATCGTACGAGGATTTTATGGTCATTTTACTAAGAATTAGGTTGCTAGATTTTTCAGTTTAATTACGAAATTGCCACTGACCGCGTATTTAAAAATCTGCACTATTTGTAAATATTAAAATCTACATATCTCATTCATTATAAGGTCAAATTGAGTGATTCAAAAGACTAACTTGATTCAAATTTCACAAGGAATCAATTGGATTAATAAAATATGAGTTTTGGGATCGTTTGGCATGAGAAACAAGGCAGAATAGCTAGCAAAAAAATATATAAAACTAAGGTTTGTTCTTTTGATCATATTTTGAGTTGGGGAACTCGGATTTGGGCGATTTTAGAGTCGATTTTCATCATATGGATTGGGGTAAGTGTTCTCTATTCGGTTTTGAATTTCATGAATCCATCTTCATTTTTGGGATTTGATTGATGATTTCAAAGTGAAATTGAGAGAGTTAGGGTTTGAGTTTTGGAGAACTTTAGGTAGGGAATTGAGGGACCAAACGGAGTCCGATTTTGATAAATTTTATATGGTTAGACTCGGTAGAGGACGAGGGTTTTGATTCTTCCATAGTTGACTGGTTCTGAGATGTCGTCCTAGGGGTCGAGTTTTGGTCGGTTTTGGATTTTTGGCCTATTTTTGTAGTTTCTATTGCGGAATTCGATTCTTTAGACTATGTTGATAGTAGTATTCTAATTATGGATAGATTGGGAGATTTTGGAGACCGAGTCCAGAGACGAGGGTATCCCGAAGTACAATTTTACGCGGTTGAGGTAAGTAACAGTTTTAACTATGGCTTTGAGGGTATAAACCCGAAGAATTTGATATCATATGATTGTTTGGAGGTGATACCCACGCTAGGTGATAGGCGTATGGGTGTATACCTCGAGGGATTGGGACTTGGTCCGTCTCGTGAGGCTGCGAGGCCTAATAGCTATTATCTGTGGTTATGTGTTTACTTGTTGTTGAACTTATTTGCCTTCATGTTAGAGATCATGCTTAGGCTTTATTCATGCTCACATTATTTGTATCAGTCATAGAAATTTTTGTACATGTTTACCTCAGTCTCTATTATTTGCTAATATGTTGTGATACTTGATGTAGGATGTGTTACCTTATTTGTTGAGGATGGTGAGGCTAGTGAGGTATTGATATGATGGTCTGGTTGTGAGGATATTAATACCATAGCGCGTGAGTTGTCCGAGTAGCACGTGAGTTGATCATACGGGTCCAGGTATTTATACCATAGTGCGTGAGTTGTCCACGTAGTACGTGAGTTGACCGTACAGATCCAGGTATTGATATGATGGCCTGATTGTGAGGATATTAATACCATAGCGCATGAGTTGTCCGCGTAGCACGTGAGTTGACAGTGCGGGTCCAGGTATTTATACCATAGCGCGTGAGTTGTCCGCGTATCACATGAGTTGACCGTGCGGATCCAGGTATTGATATGATGGCACGTGAGTTGTCCGTGATTAGCGCTAGGCTTTGGGAGCCCCTCCGGAATCTATACACCCCCCCAGTGAGCGCATAGTGTGAGTGTATTGAGTGTTGAGTGTGAGTGCTGAGTGATGGAGTGGAATTGCTGTGAGGTTGCATTTACTTTTGATGTTGGTCACTTACCTATTAATTTCTTTGTGGTATTTGTTGGTTTTATCAAATTTACCTGTTTATTCATGCTTATTGTAAATTGTGAAAATAAATAATTGGACTGTTATGCTTAGCTCGTCACTACTGATCAGTTCCTTAGTTATTTCTGTTACTACTGAGGTGGTTGTACTCATACTACACACTGCACTTTATGTGCAGATCCAGGTGAGTTAGAGCGTGGCGATCGTTGAGTTTTTGCCGGCTATCTCTAGAGATTGCAAGGTAGTTGCTAGTGTCCGCAGGACCTTGTTACTCCTTTTATCATTTCTTCTTTGGACAGTTAGACAGTTTATATATCTCAGTTCATAGTTTTAGACGCTCATGACTTGTGACACCCCGATGTTTGGGACTCATTTCCGTATTTTATATTATTTATATTTAGAGTTGGTTTAGTTTATCAAGAATTAAATTATTGGAAATATTTTACTAAATTCTTATAATTAAATTAGTAGTAATATTTTGGGAATAGGTTTGCCTTGTAACACGATAGGCGCCATCACGACCATGGTTAGATTTTGGGTCGTGACATATGATTAGCTTTATTTGTCAAATAAGTGAACCAACCTCTTTTCGACAAGCAGTTCTGCACCCTGGATGGAAACTTGCGATGGATCAAGAGTTTGCTGCTTTAGAGTCTAACCAAACTTGGGATACTGTGCAATTGCCACAAGGGAAGAAGGCCTTGCCCTGCAAATGGGTGTACAAAGTTAAATTGAGATCCGATGGGACCTTAGAAAGACTAAAATCAAGGCTAGTGATACTTGGTGATACACAGAGACAGGGATTAGATTATACCGAAACTTTTTCTCCGGGAGTTAAGATGACAACCATCCGATGCATTCTCTCCATTGCTATCAAAAGGGACTGGGATCTTTATCAATTGGATGTCAATAATGCGTTTCTTCACGGTGACCTAGACGAGGAAGTCTATGTGCAATTTCCCCCTGGTCTGAATCCTCCCTCTTCCTCTCATGTTTGCAGGCTGCGTAAGTCTTTGTATGTTCTTAAACAAGCTTTCCGCCAATGGTATTGCCGGTTGTCTTCTGTATTAAAGACTCGAGGTTTCACTTCCTCGCTGAACGATTATTCTTTGTTCTTTAAGGTCTCTGGAGATATGGTTAAAATCATCACAGTATACGTAGATGATATATTACTCACTGGGAACAACATGCAGGAGATTGCTGACGTGAATTTTTTTTTGGATTTTGAATTCAAGATTAAGGATTTGGGTAAAGCTCATTACTTTTTGGGTTTGGAGCTTGTTCGTGAGGGGGTGGATTGGTTGTAACACAACGAAAGTTTACTCTAGAACTTCTCACAGAATTCAATTGTCCGGGGTCCAAATCTGTATCTACCCCTTTGGATCCCACTCTCAAGCTCACAGCTGATTGTGGTACTTCTCTATCAGACCCAATTATCTACAGAAGACTCATTGGAAAATTGAATTTTTTGACCAACACTCGACCCGATCTCTCTTTTGCCGTTCAAAATCTCAGTCAATACATGCACAATCCTTGCACTGGACATTATGAGGCAGCTATGCACACACTCAGGTATTTGTGTAAAGATCCAGGATTGGGCTTATTTCTTACACCTGAGGCGTCATTCCAACTCTTAGCTTACTGCGATTCAGACTGGGCCTCTTATTTCGACACTAGACGCTCTGTAAGTGGTTTATTCCTAAGCTTAGGAGGATGCCCAATCTCTTGAAAATCGAAGAAACAATCAGTGGTGGCACTTTCCTCGGCAAAGGCCGATTATAGATCCATGCGGAGGCTAGTTGCAGAGATAACTTGGGTGGTTCGTCTCCTACATGATCTATCTGCTGCGCCATTTTTACCAGTTCCATTACATTGTGATAGCCAAGCCGCCATTTATATAGCAAAAAATCTAGTCTTTCACGAACGAACCAAGCACATCGAGCTTGATTGCCATTTCGTTCGTGAAAAATTGCCTGATGGACTCATATCTCTTTCCTTTGTTCCTTCTACTTCTCAACTAGGAGATCTATTCACAAAAACTTTGGCTGGTCCTTTACATCGTTCACTTTTGAGCAAGTTAGGATTCTGATCGACGGTCTCCAACTTGAGAAGGGGTGTTGACAAGAAAAATCCCGATAATGTCTCCGTCGAGTTACAAAGTAAAGACGATGGAGTTACATAGCTTGTATAAATAATCTCTTTTTAATTAATTTTCTGAAAGTTTGTTAGGAGTTGGTTAAGATAAAATTCCTTGGCCAATGAGTCATCTTTTCCAATGAGTATATATTCATAGCTTTACTGTTTAGGATAGGATCCCTTGGCCTTGTAAGACATCTTTTTCTTTTGCATATATTTATAGCTTCAATGTACATGACAGATAGATTGATCAATACAAAAATTCTTCAAAATTCTTCATAGTTTGCATTAAAATCCATTGACGAATTTTTCCTTTTATCTGGATTCTTTTTCTTCGTTTTATTTTTTAAAAGAATTGATCATTTGACATGAGATTTCCGAGTTTTATACGCGTTTTCACTTTTCTATGCTTGACTCACTCTTGTCAATTGTCATCATTTGGTTTCATTTTCAGAACTCTTATTCACAACGACATAAGTGAACCTCAATAAAGTGGACCAACAATATAATGCTTAACATGCATCCTTCATTTTTATTTACATTACAATAAATCAGAATTATTTGGAGTGCATTTGCATCTCTTCTACTCTTATCGCATTTTCTTCAAAACTAAACTAATCCTTCTTTCTGAAATTAATTTTCTCTCTAGTTTACTTTAACAACCAAAATTATTAAAATTTGATGACTGCCAAAGTTTTCTCTAACTTATTTGAAATTGATATGTAATGTTGTTGTTATTCATGATTATCAAGATACTACTATAGTGGTCCGGCATTCAGAGAAAGGAACAATGTAGCAGATCGCCCGAAGAAGAAAGCTACAAGGCAGACTCTTATAAAATAAGATAAGTTATTTTGATAGACCTCCCCATATGTCATGGCCAGGATGCTGGCGGACAGGGTTAGAGACAGTAGTAGGAAACTAGTACTTAGAAGCACCTGTAGAACTCTAGCATCTTTTGGTAGTCTAAATGCTATAGGTGGCATTAATGCTTTGTGTAATGATCCAGTGGATCAATGTACTAATGCTCCTTAGCTTGTTCTAATAAAAATTCTCTTTTATTCAAAAAAAAATCAAGATACTACTACGAGTTTGTGTTTCAAGAATCATAGGTATATATAATTACTCTAGTAATTGGTCGCGTTGACCAGAAAAATCAACTTTTGGGTTAAGTTGTACAAAATTACTCCATCCTTCTCAATTTATATGATGTTTTTTCCTTTTTTGTCAGCCCCACAGAGAATTACACATTTCTATATATAGTAACAATTCAACTTTAAATGCACTCAACGAATAATACAACAACAATAACAACAATAACAACAGACCCAGTATAGTCTCACAAGTGGAGTTTGGGGAGGGTAGTGTGTATGTAAAACTTACCCCTACCTAGCGAGGTAGAGAGACTGTTTCCGATAAACTCTCGGCTCAAGAAAAGGTGAAAAGAGAGAATAGGTAAGAAGACGAAGAAGAAAGAGGGAGAAGAAAGAAGAGGGAGACAAAAGACAATAAAGAAAAATGGACAAAAAGATAACAACAACTAAAAAAAGTAGCATCAAATAGTAACAATCAGGAAAATACAATAAGCGAAGCGAAGGAAATAATAGGCAAATACTAAAGGTCAAAGAATACGAAAAAATGAGAGTGCTGTAGACATCGAAATTTTAACGGATCAAGCCAAATCCTAAATTAAAGATACTACGGACTCTTGAAATCCGAGGAGTCTATTAGATTTTCTTGGAGGTTATTCTACCCTAAACCCTAACTCACACCTATATAAAGGGATACATATTCCCTTGAAGAGGTGTCTCAAAATCTCATAAACTCTTGGATATTCACGAAGAGATCAAAATATGGCCTGATAGTTCTTGACAATCATATAGTTCAAGAAGCTGGAGATCAAATATATCCCCAGGAGGTCTACATCATCCTACATTCGAGCGCGGCTTCAGCCCTCGAATCACGGAGATAATCAGGAGAGAAGAATCAAGAGAGAAGCAAAATTATACTCACAATTGATTAGTAAAAATATTTTTCTCTTATTTTGTGATTGTAGTTTATTTTTCATATGTTGAAAATTAGTTGCAAATAAATTGGTACTCCCAGTGGGACCAAATCTGCCCTTATCTCCGATAAAAAAAATATGGTGTCTTCTTTGCTGGTACTTCAAGTTAGGGTCTTCTTGGCATGCCCAGACAAGCCTTGAAGTATGAGGTATTTGTAGACATAAAAAGTTTATTGGTTAAAATCCATATGAAAATTTGGGTTTGCCCTTAAATTTAAGATACTACAAGTAGAGTCCATCGAGGTTTCTTGGAGGCTACTTTACCTGAAACTCTAACTTGGAGACTACTCTACCTAAAACCCTAACTTGGAGGCTACTCTACCTAAAACCCTATCTTGGAGGCTACTCTACCCGAAACCCTAGCTATACCTTTAAAAGGGACCCACACATTCCCTTTGAAAACATCTCGAAATTCCATAAAAATTCATGAAATATTCACAAAGATATCAAAGACATCAAATATTATCTTTTACAAAGCCATCGAAGCGATCAACGGATGTTCTTCCTTTTCTTGGAATCAAATATATCCTAAAGAAGCTCGCATCATCCTACGTACGAAAAATACGCTAGTTAAGCCCTCGAATCACGACGAACGGTCTACAGAGAACAATCAAGAGAACAAATAGAAATGTACCTGCATCATTTTATCAATAAAATTATGTTTCTTCATATTTATATTGTGGTTGCAATTTATTTTTGTATCACAAATAATTTGTTGCAAACAAAATGACACGCCTAGAGGGATCAGTTCTGCCCTTCATCTCTTCCTCCTGTAATTCGAAAACTCCAAGTTTCAAAACCATTTGTTGCGATGATCGAGTACTTTAAGTCTCGTCTTCAAGTTTCGGAAAGCCTATACCCCGACAAACCTTGAAGTAGGGGGCATTTGTAGACATCAAAATTTTAATGGATTTTGAGGATAGTCTATCCTAACTCTAAATCACTCTGACTGGGCATGCCAATTACTTTGTGATAATTTTTCAAGATATGGAAAATAAACTGCAATCACAAAACATGAGAATAATATTTTTACTAATCAATTGTGAATACGATTCTGTTTTTCCCTTGATTCTTCTCCTAATTATCTCAGTGCTTCGAGGGTTAAAGCAACATATATGTCGAGCGTAGGATGATGTAGACTTCCTTGGGATGTATTTGATCTCTGTAAAAGGATGTCTCTATTAAAGGGTATTATGAGTCTTCTTGAACTATTTGATTGACAAGAAGTATTAGGCCATATTCTGATGTTTTTGTGAATATCCCATGAGTTTATGAGATTTTTGAGATGATCTCAAATTTTGAGATTCTTTTAAAGGAAATATGTAACCCATTTTATAGGAGTGACCTATATTATGATCTCTTTGTGAATATCCCACGATTTTATGGGATTTTTTTAGATCTCAATTTTCAAGATCTTTTTTTAGGGGAATATGTAATACTTTTTTATAGGAGTAACCTAGGGTTAGGATAGAGTAGCCTCCAAATCCATTAAAATTTTGATGTCTACAAATGCCTCACACTTCAAGGTTTGTCGGGGCATCTTTAACGTCTTCATCTTTTTGAGGGTCGCTATTATTGAAATATATGTGGAAGCACTCGAAATATCCTTCAATTCTTCATCAATATTTTTTGAAGACGAAGTATAAGGCTCATTTTGTGCACTAAAATGATATGAAGATCCACCACTCTCTTCGTCTTCATCACGTTCTTTGGTGTATACCACAATGTGCGACTTTACTTTTAGTACCTCGTCGCACGAAACCACAAGGTTTGTTTGTCGCCTCATTCTGGAAGCCCTACCCGCTTTATTGAGTATTTTCATTCACTGAAGCAACTTGAACAAAATAAAAGTAAAAGAAAGAAATTCATTGACTTCGAAAAGGAGGTCAATTAAATGAGTACTGACTCTCTTCTATTACTTTGTTGTACCGGGATCAAACTCTGACAATCATTGGAGAGTGTTTGAGATTTAGACATAGAAGATGCTTTCTTTCTGCGCAAATTTATTATAAACAAATTGCCATGCCCAATACCAGTTCTACCCTTCATATATTTCTCCTGTAAATCGAAAACTCCAAGTTTCAAAACCATTTGTTGCGATGGTCGAGTACTTCAAGTCTCATCTTCAAGTTTCGAAAAGCCTACACCCCAACAAACCTTGAAGTAGAGAGCATTTGTAGACATTGAAGTTTTAACGGATCAATCCTAATCCTAAATTAAAGATACTACGGACTCTTGAAATCCTAGGAGTCTATTAGGGTTTCTTGGAGGTTATTCTACCCTAAACCCTAACTCACACCTATGTAAATTGATACATATTCCCTTGAAGAGGTGTCTCAAAATCCCATAAACTCTTGGGATATTCACGAAGAGATCAAAATATGGTCGGATAGTTCTTGACAATCAAATAGTTCAAGAAGCTAGAGATCAAATATATCCCTAGGAGGTCTGCATCATCCTACATTCGAGAAATACGCGGCTTCAGCCCTCGAATCACGGAGATAATCAGGAGAGAAGAATCAAGAAAAATGCAGAATTGTACTCACAATTGATTAGTAAAAATATTTTTCTCACAATTGATTAGTAAAAACACTTTTCTCTTATTTTGTGATTGCAGTTTATTTTTCATATATTGAAAATTTGTTGCAAACAATTACTAAAAAAGAACGGGGAACTCTCGACCACCTTCTAGCCTTCTACCTTAATCCTCGACCTCCACACTCTTCTATCCTGGTGGGTCATGTCCTCAATGAGTAATGTCATGTCCTGTCTAATTATCTCTCCGAAATACTTCTTTAGCCTACCTCTATCTTTTCTCAAACCCGCCGTAGCCAACCTCTTACACTTTCTAATAGGAGTATCTATACTAGTCCTTTTCACATGCCCGTCCAATCTCAACCTCAACTTCCGCATCTTGTCCTCTGCTCAACGAATAACATTGAGCTAAAAAGGAATTCACCTATAATACAGAGCGTAACGTCTAAAATTATTATTTACGAGACCGATCCTCTAAAAGAGAGATAAGGACAAGTTTCAATCGCTCATTTACTATTATTGTATACATAATTATTCCTACTCTATAAAGAGTGGAAGTTTAAATAAGTAGCACTTATGTAAAGTGAAATCCTCCTTTCTCTAACGACAAAATTTAAAAAGAAAAAAAAGAAGCAAAACACACAAAAACAAAATTAAAGTCTCTTGTCCCCGCTATTCACGATATATCTTGTCCGTAAAAAGAACTACAAAAAATGACACCCTTTTTTCAAACCAAATATGAATTGGTCTTTCGGAATTCGTTACGTTTTTTTGTCAATTTCTAATCAACATGATCCATTACTTACGGGACTTTGCAACCTACATATATACCAATAATAAATCCCATAACACTTCACTGCATTTCATTCATATTTCTCACTTCTTTTTTTATCTGAAAAATATAGAAAAGCTTTAACTTAATTATGGCAACCGAAAGCAAGAAAATGGTGACATTAAAATCAAATGATGATAAGGAATTTGAAGTTGAAGAAGCTGCAGTTATTCAATCAGAAATGATCAAGAACATGATCGAAGATGGATGCGCTACTAGTGTTATTCCACTTCCAAATATTGATAGCATTACCCTAAGCAAAGTCATTGAGTATCTCAACAAGCACATTACTAGGGACGAAGACGAAGACGAGGGCGAGGACGATGACAAGGACAAGGGAAAGGAGGCGGAAGCAGGTGAGTAGAGTTGGTAAATGAGTGAGTTGAGTCAAATTTGGAGAGGTCTAACTCGTCCAAAATTTGCTTGGGTCTAAATGGAACATAATTGGTCATAATTTAAGATGCAGCATGACTCTCTCTTTTTTTTTTTTTGACCTTTTAGGTTCTTGCTATAATTCTTTCAAATTAACATAATTCTCAGTCTCCAAAATACATAAGTATCATTCTTTTTTCAAATTGAAATAATTTGTAATCTCAAAATTTGATCCGTAATGTTTGTGTTTGGTTAGATTTGACCCGTTAGGTTATATTATTTTGGCCCATTTGACTTGATATTTTGAGTGAAAATAGCACGGGCTAGCCAGTTTTCGGACTGGTAATTGAAAAATAGCCAGTGTTTGCAAAGTCATTAAAAAGTAGCCACTACTTTGCTGCACATGGAAAGTTCCAGCATAATATACTGGAGATTAGTGCATCTGTATATGAAAGAACTCCAAAACACGGAAAATTCCAGCATAATATACCGGAGATTGGAGTACCTGTGTATGAATTTCGACCAATATCTGGAAGCCCAGTACATTATACTAGAACTCCAGTATAATTCCAGTATATTATACTGGAACTCCACTATATGATGCTGAAATATTTTTCAGATTTTGAACAGTGTTTTCGTTCAAATTTATCTTTACATGAAAAGTGGCTAAATTTCGATTACTTTTGAAACTGTGGCTATTTTTCAATTACCACTTGTAAATCTGGGTAATTTTGAATTTCTCCCGAATTTTGATGGTCATTTCAAGATCAACCCGTCGGGTTAAATCAATGAGTCATAACCAACTCCGTTTAACAGTTCACTGATGGCAGAAGCCAATGTCCATATGATATCGGCATAGTACTCATTGTAACTGAAAACAAGGGGTACCGAGTCTTTACTAACTTCGAAATATTCTATTTTAGGGAATCCAAAAAAAGGTGAATGCCTAACGTGAAAGGTTGGTTTACTAAGTAAGATAAGACAAGAAGCAATGACATAACATCTGCATGAAAGTCATTGCTTCTTAGCGTGTCCATTTTCTTGTTCGTCAGCGCTTGACTAATAAAATAGAAAGAGCCTTTCTCGCTTGTTTAGTAAAGTCTCGTCTTTTGTTTAAACTCGGACAATTACAAGTTACAAATAAATGAGTTGATTTTGCTACTTCTACAGGTGAGGAAGAAGATCTCAAGGAATTCGACGAGAAATTCGTAAACATGGGATGGGAAGAGCTTTTCGACGTAATAATGGCAGCAAATTATTTGAATATTCACGAGTTGATGGAATTATGTTGTCAATCTGCAGCAGATAGATTGAAGAACAAGAGTGTTAGAGCAGTTCGTGAGATGTTAAAGATTACTAATGATCTTACTGAAGAAGAAGAGAAAGAGATTATTAATGATGCTCCTTGGGCTTTTGAAGGTCCTGAAATTGATGATACTGTTAATTAGATTATAGTAATATCAATTTATTTAATAAATAATAGGTAAATGGCTTTTTTTGGGATCGGATGTGGGGATTAATGAAATAATGATCTCTACATTAGAGTCTATGGGTATTTTAGGTCTAATGTTATGTTGGTTCTTTAGTTTTTTGGTTATTACTTTGCATGTTTGAAGTGGAATCATGGAACAACGATAAAATTGTCTTTACGTGATTTATGTTTCGAGCCGTAAAAGCGGTTATTAGAACTTGTATTAGAGCAGACTGTTTACAGCCTTTCTCCGGTCCCAAAATGCATGTGGGATGCTTTGTACACCGGGCTATTCTTTTACTCTACATGTTATTCATGGTGTTTTGATGTATTTGCACTGTTGAATAATTAAGTTATTTTGTTTCTTTGGATCTAGTTAGTTTTGTATTTCTGAATTTTCTTTTAATGGCCTTTTTGATATGCAAAATATATTGAGAATTATATATAAATACAGTTTATGGTGATGCCCTGTACTACTTAAATAGATCATGGAAATTTTCATTTCTTGATTATTCCATTATCAAAGGAATTAAAAAAGAAGAATCGATATTGAGTAAAAAGCTGTTTTTTTTATAGTTAGAAAATAACATGATATGGGCAAAAAATTCGATTGTAGTGCTTACAACACAATAACAAACTCAATATATTCTCTTAAGTGGAATTTGAGGAGGGTAATGTGTATGCAGAACTTGCGCTTCCTTGATGGTAGAAAGGCAGTTTCTGATAAACCATCGGCTCAAGAAAAAATGAAACGAAAGCCTTAATAACAAACAATACATCCTAGTGCTTCTGATCCTAATTTAGTATGTTACCCTTGTGCTTTCAAAAGATAATCTTTTTTGTGACGGAAAAGGGCCAAAAATATCTCTTACAAATGGCTCACAAATACCCTCTGTTAATTTTAGGGGCATGTTTAAACCCAAAACAAAATATTAGGAGTAATTTTAGACCAAAAGGTTAACGAAGGGTATTTGTGAGCCATTTTTAACACGTTAGGGATAATATTTGGCCCTTTTCTGTTTTTGTTATCAAACACAACCAGAAAGATGAATCAAAACCAGTTGCTACATATAGGAAAAGAAGTACAAATTTTGAAATATTTAACTTTAACACAAACACACACACACATATATTTATAGAGTTGATCATATATAAAAGTGTACTAATTATGTACATCAAACTATAGCAAGTTTAACTAAACCCTAAACTAATCAACGAAAGGAAAAACAAAAAAGAACAAATAAACTTCAAACACAATAGTTAAACATATATAATCATACTGTAAAACTAATCAACTAGAACTCATCCATTTCTCTTCTCAATCTCAATCTTCTGCCTCTTCTGCATGATTTCATGTACTTTACGTTTCTTTATTTGCTCATGATTCTTCATTGTCTGCTGCATTGCAACTTGCTTAATTCCTTTTGCCAAGAAACATAAAAGTTTCCTAAATTTAGCATCAGATTTTTCTAAGTATTCCTTCAACGAGGCGATTCCATTAGCCAAATCGTCTTGTTTCTCCTTCATCTTCTCGATTTCTGACATCAATGTAACGTTGAAATCTCTCTGGCTCCTCAACTCTGTCTCTACCCCATTGTAATAATTTTCTTGATAACAATGTTCTTGAATTTTCTGATTTTGATTTCGCCGCTTTATGTTAGATAACAAATGTTTTTTCCCTGGTTGAAACCAATAATGTTCATACTCAAATTTTTGCAGTCCAATCTTCTTGAACCCCTGTTGATCATAATATACAATAAACATTTAAAACAAGATTCACTGTTATATTGGAAAATGTATGTAATAAACAAGGTAACTTACATAGTTATTGAGTTGGTAAATAAAGCTAGACAGATTTTCATGCTTGAAATATTGAGGTAGAAGTTCGGAACATAGTCTAATATGATCCCAAATAATAAAGCTAGTACCAGTTAAACTCCAGCTAATAATAGAATTCGTATTCGGATCATCCACCATTTCATATGTCTTTGTTAAGAAAGGAGGTATACGAGGTTTATGTAATACTATTGCACCATCAGAACCAGAAAATTGACTGATATTGTTCATCGCCATGTTAATTTCTTGTGTTAATAGAAAAAGGAGAAGTTTGTTTTTTTTTTTCGGAAATTTTTGCAGATATGTGCTATTTGTTCTTTGTATTTAGTAGTTTTTCTTTTTATTGTTTAGCCACTAATTTATATTAGAGTCTTTGGATTTAGAATAAGTGACCATATGATATAGTACGTTCCCTTTGATAAATAGTAGTACTATTTGATTCTCCTTGTATTGTCCTTAGTAACATGCAAATTGAAACTATTCCTTCTTGTACTATATTATTCTAGACACAGTGTCATTTTTGCTATGTCTATAGAACATTGTGAAAATTAGTCATTTATTTCAAAAAATTTGAGGGCAAAACGAGGTGGGAATGGTTAGTCTACTTAGTTGGAACATTAGGGGGCATTACTAATAAGCAAAAGGAGGTGAAACTCCTTTGCAATTAATGAGAAAAAAGTAGGCTTGATAGACTTACTAGAAACTAAAATAAAAAAGGAAAAGATGGAGGGCATAGCAAATAAATTGTTCACAAGGTGGCAATATATTACTAATTTGGACTGTCACTATAATGGAAGAATCTGGGTCACTTGGAGGCCAGATTACTTCTGAATTGTGTTGAAACACAAGTCAACTCAGTTGATTACTTGTGAAGTGTTGAGTATTCCACTTCAGTTATCTTTTGAGGTAACATTTGTGTATGCTTTTAATACAAAAGAGTAGAGAAGAAGTTTGTGGGAGGACTTAGTCATTCATAGCAGGACATGCAAAAAGCCTTTGTTGATTGTGGGGGATTTTAACTCAATTCTGAGTGTTGATGATAGAATTGGAGGAAATGAAGTGACTTGGGCTGATGTGGTGAATTTCAATAACTGTGTAATGGAATGTGGTTTGGTGGAGCTCCCTGCACAGAGAAACAGATATACTTGGAGTGATAAACATGATAAGCAAAGAATATTTTCAAAAATAGATTGGATATTCATGAATGAAGAATGGTTTGACAATATGCCTGATTGTGCAGCTAGATTCTTGCCAGAAAGAATAAGTGATCACTGCTCGGCCAAAGTGTTCTTAACCAAGGAAAGGCACAAAGTCAGAAGATCATTCCAATACTGTGCAATGTGTGGTCTCAACATCCACAATTCTTATCTATAGTGAGTGAAGGTTGGAACTGTAATATAAAAGGCTGCAAAATATTTACTATTGTTAGGAGGATGAAAGCACTAAAGAAAAAGCTAAAAAAACTGAACTCTCAGGCTTTTCATAATATAGTTACTAAAGCAAATGAAAACAGGATAGTACTAAAGCAGGCACAAGCTCAACTCCAAAGGAGCCCATCAAATCTAGAGTATCAACAAGCAGAAAAGGAAGCTTACCACAGATATAGGCAAGCTTCATATTTAGCTGAAGTTTATCTTCAACAAAGAAGTAAGGCAACATGGATCAAACTGGGAGATGACAACACTAGATACTTTTATTCAGTCATCAAGCATCAGAACTTAAAGCAAGTAACTACACAACTTAGAGATAGTAGGGGCAATTGGCAAACTGACCCTGATACTATAGCTGGAATGTTTGTTGAGTATTATGAAGAATTGCTAGGGAGGAAGCCACATGGTAAGATCAATGCAATCGAAGGGATACTAGAAAATGGTCCATTACTATCAGTGAACCAGCATTTGGAGATGATAAAGCCATTTAATGAGAAAGATGTTAAACAGGCTGTGTTTCAAATTGATAGCAATAGGAGTCCTGGACCTGACGGCTATGATAATGGATTTTATAAATCAGCTTGGTCAATAATAGGAAGAGATGTTTCTGATGTTGTGCTAGAATTTTTCCAAAATGAGAAGTTGTTGATGCAAATAAACTCAACCAATATAGCATTAGTTCCTAAGGTGGAAGATCCAGAAGATGCAACTCAGTATAGACCTATTGCTAGCTGCAATGTCATATATAAGTGCATCTCCAAAATGATCTGGAGATTAAAACCAGCAGTGAACCATATAGTGTCAGACAATCAATCAACTTTTGTTCAGGGAAGATCTATGATGCATAATGTGTTAATTTGTCTTGACCTGCTAAGACACTACAATAGGAAAACATCTCCAAGATGCCTAATGAAGATAGATCTACGGAAAGCCTACGATATAGTGGGTTGGGAATTTCTGCAGGAAGCATTAATAGGCTTTGGGTTCCCTGACAGATTTATACAATGGATTATGGTATGTGTGACTACCACTATGTCACAGTAAAGATAAATGGAGAAGGACATGGTCATTTTGCAGGGAAGAGAGAATTGAGACAAGGAGATCCAATATCTCCATTGTTATTTGTTTTAGTTATGGAATACCTCTCTAGAACTTTGAAGACCATTAACAGGATGCCTGATTTTAGATTTCATCCTATGTGTAAGGAGCTGCAGTTGACACATCTCATCTTTGCAGATGATCTGATGATTTTCTGTAAAGGGAATGAGAAATCAGTGAACAGAGTCATGAAAGCTTTAGGGCATTTCAGCAAAGTCTTAGGCTTGATTGCCAATATGGATAAATCCAGCATGTTTCTAGCTGGAGTAGAAGAAGAGGTCAGAGATATGTTGCTGGCAAAAAACTGGATTTTTACTAGGCACATTTCTTATCATGTATCTGGGCTTGCCATTATCACCAAGGAAATGGAATAAGATAGATTGTCAAATGCTGATAAGGAAAATCACACATAGGATAACTGTCACAATTCCAGGCAGTTGTCTTATGCAGGATGATTACAAATTGCCAATGCAGTGTTTTTTTCTATACATAGTTTCTGGGGAGCTGTTTTTATTTTACCTCAAAGTGTACTAAAAGAGGTTGATAAAATATGTGGAGATTATCTGTGGGGGAAGGTTGAGGGCCAGGAAAAAGTAACATTGGTTGCATGGAGAAAGTCTGTTGTCCTAAGAAGCTAGGAGGATTGAACGTGAAAGGTTGTAAAATATGGAATATAGCATCAGTAGGAAAGTTAATGTGGCAATTGGTAATGAACAAAGAGTCTCTTTGGGTAAGTTGGGTTCATGGTGTATATATGAAAGCTGATAGGGATATTTGGAATCACAGTCCTCCTACTGATAGTAGCTGGTATTGAGGAAACTAAACTCCTTAAAAGGAGAGATGCAAGGATGGTACTCACAAGGCAGATATAGCCTAAATCCAGGAGGCAACTACTATATAACTAGAAGTTATCTTGCTATGATAAACCAACAACTACAACTAAAGATAGCAGAAATGGTATGGACTGTTGTGGCTCTACCTCGACACATATTTGTTATGTGGCTGGCAATTCAAGGGAGACTACTTACCAAAGACAGACTAATATGGATGCAAATCCCTGTGGAAAACATAAACTGTATCTTGTTTGAAGCAGACCAGCTGGAAACAAAGGATTGTTGACTGTGACTGGATCAAAGCAGTTAGACAAGAGATTAATCAGTGGATAGGACAATCAGTACATGATGGAGATTTCAAGTTGATGCTGGAAATGATTAAAAGAAAGCACTGGAAGCAGTTCAAGAAAGAGGTGTTATCAGCATTCAATGGAGCAATGATATATCACACTTGGAGAGCTCGGAATCTTAAAATTTTTCAAGGCAAAAATATACATAGAATAGAGGTAGTAAAACAAATCAAGAGGGAAATCACAGAGAGAGTAGATCATATGAGGTTATCAAAGAAAGCTTATAAGTGTCGGAGATTTATACAAAGTATATTGTGTAATTAGATTGTGGAGTTGGGGACCTTGATCCGTGGTCAGATAAGGTTGCCCTATAAGTGTAATTGTTTTGATGTTAATGGTAATTTTACATTGTTACCCGAAAAAAAAAAAAAGCTTAACTTCCCTTTTGCTACCAGTAGAAATCAATGGGATGTATTTCTTTTAACTTCCCAATAGGGAAAAATGTAAAAATAGCCAGATTTACAAGTGGTCATTCAAAAATAGCCACAGTTTCAAAAGTAATCGAAATTTAGCCACTTTTCATCTAAAGATAAATCTGAACAAAAACACCGTTCAAAATTCAGAAAATACTTTATCATAATATACTGGAATTCCAATATAATATACTGAAACTATTCGTGTTGCAGCAAAATAGTAATTATTTGTCAATAACTTTACAAATGCTTGCTATTTTTGAATGACCAGTCTGAAAACTGGCTAGCACATGTTATTTCCACTTTTTTTTCGTGTTCAAATCGCATCAACTTACAAAACAGATAGAAAGAGATCACACAAATAAAACAACAAAGAAATTTTTAAAAGACATTCAATTCCTATTGGAATAAAAAAGAAACACAGAAACCAATCATGCAAGAATTTAAACAATATCAAAAGAAGAATTTCCAAGAATCAAAAATTACAGTATCACTAGAAGTTTACAAGAATCCATAAATGCTATATTACATGTAACTATATAAATACTACAGTATAACTAAAATCCCTAAAATCTATAAAACAAAAACAAAAACCATAATGATTAAAAAATGTTTCCAGAAACTAATTAAAACAAACTAATCAAAATTCTAAAGACTAAAATACTAAAAACCTAATTAGTAGAGTGGTCAATTTCGTTTCTTCAAGTGCCCACTTATGTTAATCTCTAACATGATTTTCCTCTTCCTCTGTGGTGTAAGCACCAAAATACCTCCTTCCCCACCACAAAAATGTCGGTGATGATATTAACGAGCTTGGGAGACGTGGTATATTACAAAGATGCTAGCTGCTGAAATTAGTCCAAAAATAATAAGAGGGCTCTGCTTAAAACAGAAATTAGCGATGAATAGATTTTGTAGTTGAACAGAAAAATTTATCGCTAATCTTATTTATCTACGGATTAGGGAGAAATTATCTAGAAACTTTATTAGCTAATTTTACTTTTATGTAGGGGTGAAAATCATTTACACGCCACAACTTACTTTAAAAATCAAACTCCCTCAATATTTTGAACAATTATCATTCACCCCGTCTACTTATACAATGTCCATTTTGCCCTTATTATATTCAATTCCCTCTGATATATAATACTCTTTTTTAATTTATTTTATATGCTATTTTTTTAATGATTTTACCTATAATTTAAATTATGTTATGCTTAATCATAAATTGTAATCTAAAGTTATTAAAATTATCAATATAATAGTTTCTTTTTATAAATTTATCACAAAATTTACATATTTTTATGATTCTTATTTTAGTGTAACACACATTAAGCATACATTAGTTGCATTTTTTTTTGGTAATTATAAGCACTTCATTAATAACCAAAAGTATTATGTACAAATCAACCAGACTTTATAACACAGTCTGTTTCTCTTATCTCTTCTATCAATATTCTCTTCAACACTAAAGCCTTTGCTACCGGTATGATGGCTTACCTAGGAAATCTATATTTTTGAAGTAGGATCCCAGTAGTACTATTGGCTCGAACATGGCAAGTATATGCACTCTCTCTGTAGCCATTGTTTCACATGTAATTTTTGTTCCTTTCTATCCAGATTGCATTAACATATTCTATAAACACCAGCTTCACTAACTTCACCTTCGTAGTTTTTCCTTTTGTGCTCTGCTTAATCCATTGTTGCATCTGGTTCCATGTGCTCATATCTACCCAAGTGATTTGCAGACACTACATTAGCTTCTTCCAAATCTGTCTTCCAACTGCACATTCCGTTAATAGATGATCCCTGGTTTCAGCTACCTCTTTACACATGACACAATTATTTTCAACTTGAATTCCTCATCTTTCCAGTCTTGCAGCAGTTAGCAGCCGATCTTGTTGTTGTAGCCACGTTATAAATACTGCTTTTGGTCTTGCTTTATTGCCACACGTGATGCTTTTCCATGTAACTTTAGGTAATTCCCCAACCATTTTCAAATATATGCTTCTGATCATGCTTTTGTTCTTCAAGTATTCTGGTTGCACATATCTTAATTCATCTCTTGCTTTGAATATTTTCTTGACCATCCAACTAGCTTGTTGGGAGATAGTCATACTCTCCAAAGTTTGTGCTTTTATGTAGTATTCATGAATCCATTTAATCCATAAAGTGTCTTTCTTAGTCTTCAAGTCCCAACAAATCTTTGTTATGGCTGCTTTGTTCGACAATTTCGTTTGTTCCTGACCATATAAGGCTTCTGCATTATCCCTCTATGGCTTTCATAACCTTAGCAGGTATGATAAACAGTTGTGCCCAATAGGATTAAATACCAAAAAGCACTGACTTTTCCACTTGTACTCTGCTTGCATATGATAACTTCTTAGTTATCCATGATGATATTCTTGCTGTGATTTTGGTTATTAAAGGCTGTCATTCTACCAATTTCAGCTTTTTAGTATCCAGTGGAATTCCTAGATACCTGAATGGTCGTAGACATGTGATTTTTGACCCTCACCAAGATTTTTCATATTTTAGCACGTACATATTTAATTTACGCCTAATATATCTATTTCAACTAATTTTTACTCTTTTACTTTATTTTATTACAAAAAAATAATAATTGCAAAAAAATAGTTTCATTAATGTTTTGTAGTTATATTTTAATCTTGAAAAATATCAAAAATAATTTTATTTTAACGGTCAGTCTTATTTTAATAGTTATTTTATATAATTAAAATTAATTAATAAATAAGATAGTATTTTAGTCTTGTTCGAGGGGAAAGAATAAAATTTGGGCTCTAGTTTTTGGACTTAGCCCATAATTTCTAGGCCCATACCCCTTAACCTAAATATAACCCTAAAATCCTAAACCTATAAAAGGAAGCTAGCACCTAACGCCTAAAAGGGGACACTTTATCGGATAACCAGGCGCCGTTTCCTCTGAAAAATATCGTAGAAAAAAAAACAAAAAATGGAAGGACCCCTAGACCAAAAGACGATCAGCGATAAGACACAAAAAGACTACTAAGAAATATAGATACAGGGTGCCGTTTTCTTCAAAATTTGGTCAGCTGCAATTCCAAACAAAGAGGAGCAGCGCCGATTTAGACATATGTCACGACCCAATTCCCACACCCAGTCGTGATGATGCCTCTCGTGAAGTCAAGGCCAGCCAACAGAACAACAATGCCTCTTTTAACAGTTACTTAGCATGAATAAGTCTGAATCATAGATAATGAAATTATATTGCGGAATAAACGTAATAAAACAGGGAACCCATCCCGGCTCAGCCCGAAATCGGGGTATCACAAGTCACGAGCATCTAGAAGGATTTTTAAGTCAACTACAAGGCCTGTAATACATGGATTAAAAAAAATTAGAATCAAAAGAAGAAATCTGGTTCCGCGAACGCTGGCGGTCACCTTGCTCGGCTACAATAGCAAAATCCTCAACCAGCTCAATCCCGCTACCGGGTAAACCAATACCTGCATCTGCACACGAGGTGTAAGGAGTAAAGTGAATACTCCAACTCAGTGAGTAATAAAGGTAAATAATAATTGAGCAGCAAGAAACCACGTAAAGCAAGTCATCATGCTATATAGTACAGTGTAACCCCTTGAGAAAACAGTGAAACCGTAAAATCATTGGAAATATCTGGACTCAGTTTTTAAACCTCTTTTGAAAATATTTTTTTCCAACAGTTAAGCAAATGAATGCGAAACAGATAATGCAAGTCAACACATAAGTCAGCCCCTTGGACACAACACTTCATTAACAAATAACACCAGGGTATCAGGTAAACAGTACAAGGAGTAGCATGGATGCCAATGAAATGCGAGTGCTGGAATGTCATGACAGATAATACAAATAGGAACAAATGCATGAGTGCAATGCAATGCATGTGACGGTACACTCCAATACCCACTGCGGCATGCAACCCCAGCCATCCATATATTTAACATCGACGGCGCTCACAAGGGGTGTATACAGACAACGGAGGGGTTTCTACGACCCAAGCGCTATAACATCATAAGGCCTGAAAGCCTACTCGCCTCTCCCGCGCTCACTGGAATGGGCTCAGACTCCGAAGGGGCTCCTACAGCCCAAGCGCAATATCAAGCCATCTCGTGGCATCAAATCTAGGCCCTCTGCCTCATATCAATATAATACCGCTGCGGCGCGCAACCCGATCCATGCTCAGTCCAGAAATATACATAGGCCACTTGGGCAATATTAAAATAATAGTTCTCAGCTCAAAACATCAATAAAATATTATTTTAGTTTTCAAATCTTAGAAAAACGGTTGAGTTTGCAAAACAATATTAAAACCTTGGACCGAGATCAAATAATATGCAAAGTAATATGAAAATAGTGATATCAATCCCTGAAGGATTCACATAGTTGGCACGAAGCCCAAACATGGCAATCAGCCCAAATTTTGATGATAACAAGTAGTTTCAGTCAAATACGTAGTAATTTCATCAATCGGGACGGACCAAGTCACAATCCCCAATAGTGCTCTACCCCACACTCGCTATTCGGCATGCAAGTCACCTCAATACAGCACTATGATGTGCGAATCCGGGGTTTCAAACCCTCAGACTATCATTTACAGTCATTACTCACCTCGAACTGGTGAAATCTCTAGCTCGCGACGACTTTGCCCCTCAAATCAGCCTCCACACGCGTCGAATCTAACCAAAATCAGAGCGAATACATCACAATATGCTAAGAAAATAATACCCAATCGAAAACAATCAAAAAATAGCAAAAATCTCGAAACTAGAAAAACCCGAGCCCCGGGCCCACTTCTCAAAAAAATTACAAAATTCACATCAATGGATTCCTCATCTCTCCACGAGTCTATACATATCAGATTTACCAAAATCCGAGCTCAAATGCTCCATCAAGTCCCAAATTTAAATCTCAAAATTCCAAGCCCTAGTTCATCAATTTTAGTTAAATTTCCATGAATTTCTAGACCAATTTCACAATATAATCGTATTTTAAGTTCAAAAATCTACCTCCAATAATTACCAGTCAAAACCCTCTTCAATTCTCGCCAAAAGCTCTCAAGGTCGCCCAACAATGGTGGAAAATATCCCAAGCTCGTGGATGAAATATTCAATAAAAACCCTTCTGCCCAGGCCGATTTTCGCTTCTGCGGTCCCGCTTCCGCTTATGTAGGACCGCTTCTGCGGCCAAAATCCCGCTTTGGCGGATATTCATTTAAATAGCCAAAACCGCTTCTGCGGCTATATTTCCGCTTCTGCGGAACTCCCTCTCAAGGTATACATCGCTTATGCGACTACCAGTCCGCTTCTGCGGACCCGCTGATGCGAAGAGTGGTCCGCTTTTGCGGATCTACCTTACCAACCCATGGACCAATCCTGCGATGAGATAATCCGCGTAAGCGCCTCCACTTCTGCGGTCCAAAGCCCACAGAAGCGAGAATACCAGATGCAACAACCTTCAGCAACATGCAAACTCCCAAAATTCCCATTTTAACCATCCAAACTCACCCCGAGTCCCCCGGGACCTCAACCAAAAACACAAACGTGATCCAATACCTTATTCAAACTTGCCCCAATCATCAAAACACCACGATTAACAATAAACCATCAAATCACATCAAATCCGAGCCTAAGTTCTTAAAAAACTTCTGAAACACGCATTCGATAAAAAATCCGACCAAACGACGTCCGAATGACCTGAAATTTTGCATACACATCCCAAATTACCTAACGAAGCTACAACAACTCTCAAAATTCTATCCCGACTCCCGGATCAAAATATCACCTATCAACCGAAAATCGCCAAAATACTAACTTCGCCAATTCAAGCCTAATTCTACCCTAAACCTCCAAAATCACTTCCGATCACGCTCCTAAGTCACAAATCATCCCCCGAAGCTGACCGAATCACCGAAAATCACATCCGAGCCCTATAACTCATAAGTCAAACTCCGATTGACTTTTCCAAACCAAGACTTCCTTAAAGAGACTAAGTGCCTCATTTCTACCAAAACCAATCCGAATCAACTATAACTCACCAAATACCGATAATAGAACATGAAGAGGCATAAAATGGGGGAAACAGAGCGGTAACTCATGAGAGGACGGGTCGGGTCATCACATCCTCCCCAACTTAAACAAACGCTTGTCCTCGAGCGTACCCAGAGTTGTTCTAGAAGCCAACCAATAGCTGAATGACCTTACCAAGCATATACCCGGGGGTGATCCTGCGTCACCCTATCTCATATAGGTCCGATAGCACAACATAGCTGAAATTACCCAATCCAGTCTAGCCCATAAATCATAGAACTGCCTTTTTACCTCTGAAACCATCAATACGATCAAACCTCACACCTATACTTTGAATAGTCCCGAACCAGCTGTAATAACCCATACTCGCAACCTCAGGAGAAATTATATGATATACCACATAATCCAAGCACTCGAAACGATAACTCCTATTCACACTAGTTACTCACAACAACCAAATACCGATAGAAAACCTCTTATTTAGCTAAAGTCTCATTCCAACACTTTCATATACAACCAACGATAAATGAACACGTAGCAAACTGTAACCATTTCTTAGATCAACCATTCATGAAGCCACTTCCCTTTTGACTAATACCACAACAGATTTCCGAGCCGAACCTCGCTATTATCCTTCCAATGAGCTGAAATCAAATCTGTTCTTATTCATTAATGACTCCAACGATCACCTCGAATCCAACACACCACTCTGGTGATATGACACCTCAACACAGGCCTAAGCCACAACTTGCATAATACACGTACCAATGAGGAACGGTCTGAACATACTCAAATCATGACAAATGACTCAAACGAAAGAGCTGTACCTCTAGCTCATCTCTATCATTACAACACAAGGCTGAGAACCCGTCTCAAATTATGGAAATAGAATACCTGAATCTATCCCGAAAGGTCATATCTCCACGTGGACTCGCTACAATGCGCAACCCTATCCAAACACTGTTACACATGAAACACCTCAAGTCACTATGCTCAAAATCGATAGCCACACACAATTTGATGTCTGGAACCAAAACAATTCATTACACCCACGGTGAAACAAACAACATACGCCACGCAACCCCATAGGTCATAACCAATACTCCATTTACCAAGCAACACACAATTACTCTTCCCGGTCGACTCTCACTATGAATTCCCCAATAGAACCGCACCACCTGTGCCCATAACCAACAATTCATAACATCTCACAACACCGAAAAGCAACTCATAGACCTCCCTAGATCATTAACAAGCTCACTAACGATCGAATCAACCTATCCCTTAATAATAAAATTTGGGGCCAACTAAGCCAACTCAAGCTAAACACTTATCCACATCGGCCTACCAACGAACTCATTACCAAGACAGCCTGAAGTTTCTCCTTCCCCTATTACAACTCCTGCCGGAGCCGCACGATACGGTGCCTGGCACCAAATCGATATCGAAATCCACAACCTCACCGGCGACATGCCCGACCACAAGAAATGCATCAGGAAAAGTCCCTCAACACCGAAACTGAATCAATGGTAGAAACCTTTGCACTGACATTCACCACGAAGGCCCAATTAAGAAAAGCAATCCTTCCCAGCCTTTCGCTGGTCTTTGGAATACAAACCACTCTGCTAGAACATAATCCGATGCATCTCGCTACGCAACCTGTGGCATTTTTCGACATAGCCCATAGCAAAATAGTCTAGAATAACCCAACACTGAGACAACCAGTCTAAACCCCAATATCATATCCAAAATCTAATATACCAAGCAAAGAAATATCTGCTCGGGCCTCCAAATCCCAATAGCCGCTAACGGTACCAATACACACGATCCACAACCACTGCTTAGTCTGTACCTGGGAACTCCCAGTCTCCAACTCCATATAGCACACGAATCACTGTACCTGATCCCAAATTCCGTAGTATGAATACATATTACACCTCGAGTACCCAATCATTCCACGAAAGATATTATTAAAATTCCCCTGTGACATCAAATAACTCAGACATCAGCAGTCGATCTAACAAGAAAGTGTCGCAATACTATCGAAGTATCATCAGTCTAATCGCTTTACCCTTCTTTCGAGACATATCAAATCACTTTCAATTAGTAGTACCATTTCCTTGATTACCTGAGGCTACCCGTTGCCTAAGAATTTTATGAACTTTTTTTCAGAACTGAACTATAACTCATCTAGCCAAGAACTTCCACTGATCCTATTTGGAATGAAATCATTGCACATCCCATGCTTCGCATGCCCATAGAAAGATATATGCATCTCCAAACTACGGTAAAACCCAACAAGAACTCTCTCTCAATTCCATTCGCACGAGCTAAACTGCCAGGACTGAATCATTCTATCCAAACCGAGCTAAGCAAGTTATCAGAACTCAAGAACTTTGCTGCACAATACGTGTAAGGGCTTATTACCTCGAACACATACGAAGAATTAATCATATCCTTACCATACCGATTCGGCCTACTATCGAGATATTCCATCTATCTAATTTCCCTCCTGATTCATCATCAACTTGATATTCCCTCTTGCTATAGCACCACAGTTCCTCAACTCAGGCTCACTACACGGGATCCAAGCACAAGACCACACTGTCTAAGACCCATAAGCCACTGAATACTCTCTCAAATATTCCTAGAAACACCATATTCCCAAAATAATCTACTATGAAGAACTTCCTGCGAATCCAAATCCGTTACCTTTGTTTTCCTGATACTAATGCATAGAATCCCATAATTAACATAAAAATGCCACAAGTCTTGACATTTTCCAATGAAAACACAGTCTCTAACCACATACACAAACTTAAAACACCTGATCGTTACATGTAAAATCTTGAACACATTAGAATCATTCTCGAAAGTCATTCAATCTTATTCAAACTGCAAATTACCTGACCTAACAAACAGAACCACTCGTGCCTTATTGGCATTCCGATACCGCAAAATGAGATCCTCATCCCAATACAACCAAGCAACTTCCTTCTCTATGCACCGAGCATTCTTTACCAACAATAATTCTAGACATTCCGTGATTCTCATACCCTATGGAACATAATATAACCTTTGTCACCATTTCCTTTACTCGTGCCATCCTTGGCTCAATTTCCGCAGCCAGAACTGATCCGCCAACATGCCTCAGACCGGAACCAACATAGCACATAACCGTGCAATCAGCTAATCAACAGCAACCTCCCCAACTTGGCTCGAAGCCATATATCAAGACACACTCAACAACTCATAACACTTTTACTCTAATGATGCCGCAATACCATGGTGAGATTAAACTCAAATCATTTACAAGTTTGTGAAAACACAGATCATCTAGTACTATAACCCTCTGCAAATCTCGCACTCATCCCCGCATCAGTTGAGTCCACTCTCTTAAACGACCCGAATTTTCAAATTTCAACACGTACCCTTCAATTACACATGAAATCTTCTAACATACACTTAAGGATCATGCCACATAAGAACACTCCGCAGGAGATAATTCACCTGCTTCTCCTCAATTTAGTATTTCTGTATCCCTTTCATAGTTTTACACATTACACAGTCATTTGGTCTTCCTGGTTTTGAACTCATACTGCCACATGGAATACACTTCACTCCCCAACTAGGAGACACGAAGATATTCTTCACGCGCCCATAACTCGGGCTACACATCAAATCATAATAGGAATCGAACACTTAACAATTCATTTATTTTCCAGTAGACTTCTTCGTCGCTACCAAGTCATATAGATACCTCTTACAGTACTTACATACTCATCACATGGATATCCAACCACCGTTCCCACTAATATGGACCATACCGAACACATAATTCAGAACACTTACTCACATAATCAGCACCTCAGTGCTCAAACCATAGGCAAAGATCTGGTCTCAAGTCCTCTAGACTGGCCCAACATATACCCACAGAGATCATATCTCGCCCCTTGATCGGGGAATCACAAGCCATCAAGGCACACCTGATACTGAGCGCTCACGTGCGCATACAATCGCGTGGGAGGAATTTCAAGAGTTTCTTTTCAAGCTGAATCAAAGACGCACGATAAGAATTTAAGAATGTGACGTTTTTCCTAAAGGTTCTGCAGCCTCTCGAGGAAAAATACAGACGTCTCCGTACCGATCCGCGAGACTCTACTAAACCTGCTCAAGACTCGTGAGACCTAGTAACCTAGGCTCTGATACTAACTTGTCACGACCCAATTCCCACACCCGGTCGTGATGGCGCCTCTCGTGAAGTCAAGGCCAGCCAACAGAACAACAATGCCT
>MU767427.1:0-13783 GCA_026770625.1 Nicotiana glauca | reverse complement strand
ACTTGAAATCACCTTGATGTAATCAGAATTTGGAATGAAACGCAACCATATTGATCAATCTGTGCTCGTTGGTTGTGCATAGCATTAATTAATAGACTGATGAGTGGTTTTACATGTTTGATTTGTTTGAGTTAAATTGTATTAGGGATTGTTAATTAGAAACATTTCTGGACTGATTTTAGACTGTTGCTGATTAGTGAATATCCAGCCGTAGCTTTCAGTTTGATTAGTGTAGCAGTAGTTAATCTCCTATTGAGTGCTTTCATGAATCTATTTAAATAGAACATTATTAATTAGTAGTAAGTCTGGAAGTGTTGAAAGCCAAGTCAAATTATTGTTGAATAGAATTGAATACTGATTTTGCAAATCTGGTTTATGTCCTGTGGTTAACGATGAGATGGAAAGGAGTATGCTTAATATAAACGAAATGATAGGTTGCAAAACTCATTCGAAATAGCTGTGGTATTTTCTGGGTTTCCGAACATAACTGAATTCATGTAGTGTGGATTAACTGGCAGATGTTGTGTAGTTTTTGTGTCCAAATAAAACAACCTGGAGTGAGTCCAGGAGTACCTGCATAATTTGAACCTCTTTGGGTTTAATCATTTGGGCCTAATCACCTTTTTCCAAGAGGTGTAAATTTAAACTCATTTAACAAGCAGCCCAGGTCCATTGTTATGGCCATGTACGTTGGGCCTGGGCTGAGATTTGCGGCTGGCCCATCTTGGCATCAGTATGCAAAATTCTCAGGCGGTTTCCTTTAATCCAATAATGCAATAATTAATTAGGACTTTTCGTTACTTTTAGAGACAAAACAAATAGAAAAACCATAGTTACTTTAGGATTGGCTTTTAAATAAAAAATGATGAGACGAGCCTCCCAAAATAAAATACCGAATTGCGGGGCCCTCAGTAAAAGTTAAAAAATACTTAGAATTCCGGGATGGGCTGTTTAGCGAATTTCACGACCTTCCCAAAAGATAATGCGCGCTAGTCTCTTTTAGGCGCGCCTTTAATAATATTATATTCTTAAACTCGGGAGCGCATTGATGCGACCCAAATCAAAATTTTAACGGAGTCGAAATGTGTTGACAATCACGGGTGCACTAGTGCGACGTGGTTCGAGGCGCATTTTCACGACGTTGTAATTCTTATTAAAAATAAAAAAAATAAAAAGCGGTTTATTAATAAAAGGCACATAGCTTAGAACGTTTTTTAAAATCAGATAAAACCAAATACAACAGTTGAGCGACCGTGCTAGAACCACGGAACTCGGGAGTGCCTAACCCCTTCTCCCGGGTTAACAGAATTCCTTACCCGGATTTCTGGTTCGCAATTGTAATACAGAGTCAAACCCTCTCCTCGATTCGGGATTAAAACCGGTGACTTGGGACACCATAAATATCCCAAGTGGCGACTTTGAATCTCTTAATAAACGAATCACGTTTCGATTGTCCTTTAATTGGAAAAAACTCCTTTTATTATACCCTTCACGGGGTGTAGTAAGTGAAAAGGAGGTGTGACATACCCTATCATCCATGATACAACATCCGGATAAAAACTTCATTGATCCCATTCCAGTAAAGATCCATGATCAGCCAGCTTATTATACCCATGTTGAAGAAGAAACAGACAAAAAGTCTTCGTTTCATGATATCAAGGAATATGTAGCCAAGGGAGAATACCCAGAGCTTGCCAATTATACTCAGAAGCACACACTTCAGAGGTTGTCTAACAATTTCTTTCATAGCAGAGGAATCTTGTATAGGAGGACTCCAGATTTGGGATTACTAAGGTGTGTCGATGCAAAGGAAGCATCTAAAATGCTAGAAGAAATCCATGTTGGGACCTGCGGTCCATATATGAACGATTTTGTCTTAGCCAAGAAGATACTCTGGGCTGGTTACTTTTGGATGACTATGGAAATGGACTGCATCTAGTACGTCCGAAAATGCCACCGTTGTCAGATACATGCGGACATGATAAAGGTACCTCCAAATGAGCTTAATGTAACAAGCTCACCATGGCCGTTTGCCGCTTGGGGAATGGATGTTAACGGACCAATCGAGTCGGCCGCTTCCAACGGGCACATGTTCATCCTAGTAGTAATCGACTATTTTACCAAATGGGTCGAGGCAGCATCTTAAAGAGAAGTGACTAAAAAAGTCTTGGTAGACTTTGTCCGCAACTATATCGTTTGCCGATTTGGGATTCCAGAATCAATCATTGCTGACAATGGTTCCAACCTCAACAGTGACCTGATGAAAGATATGTACTACACTTTCAGAATCAGACACAAGAATTCTACAGCCTACAGACCTCAGATGAACGGAGCTGTAGAAGCTACCAATAAGAACATCAAGAAGATACTAAGGAAAATGATAGAGAAGTATAAGCGAGAAGCTATCATTCGCTCTGTTGGGGTATCGCACCACAGTCCGCACATCAACAGGGGCAACCCCCTATATGCTGGTTTATGGTACAGAAGCAGTCATTCCCGCCGAGGTAGAAATTCCCTCCTTAATGATCATACAAGAAGCTGAGCTCGACGACATAGAATGGGTGAAGAGTCGTTACGAGCAGCTAGCTCTTATAGATGGAAAAAGAATGAATGCGGTTTGCCACGGTTAGTTTTATCAGAACAGAATGGCCAAAGCCTTCAACAAGAGATTCAAGCCGAGACAGTTCACACCGGGGCAGCTGAAAGATCGCCACCTTATTTACACCTGCATGGCTAAAAGATCGCCACCTCACTTGCATGGCCGAAAGATCGTGGTAGACTTTGTCCGCGACTATATCATTTGCCGATTTGGGATTCCAGAATCAATCATTACTAACAATGGCTCCAACCTCAATAGTGACTTGATGAAAGCTATGTACTACACTTTCAAAATCAGACACAAGAATTCTACAGCCTACAGACCTCAGATGAACGGAGTCGTAGAAGCTACCAATAAGAACAACAAGAAGATACTAAGGAAAATGATAGAGAAGTATAAGCGGGAAGCTATCATTCACTCTGTTGGGGTATCACACCACAGTCTGCACATCAATAGGGGCAACCCCCTATATGCTGGTTTATGGTACAGAAGCAGTCATTCCCGCCAAGGTAGAAATTCCCTCCTTAATGATCATACAAGAAGCTGAGCTCGACGACACAGAATGGGTGGAGTCGTTACGAGCAGCTAGCTCTTATAGATGGAAAAAGAATGAATGCAGTTTTCCACGGTTAGTTTTATCAGAACAGAATGGCCAGAGCCTTCAACAAGAGATTCAAGCCGAGATAGTTCACACCGGGGCAACTGAAAGATCGCCGCCTTATTTACACATGCATGGCTGAAAGATCGCCACCTCACTTGCATGGCTGAAAGATCGCCGCTTTATTTACACTTGCATGGCTGAAAGATCGCCACCTTCTGCATTGCATAGGCTAAAAAATTGCCAAACACTGCATCTCATGGGTTGAAATATTGCCAAATTATCCGAAGGCATCATTGTTTGGAGGCACCATTTTCATATCCCGAGAACCTCATGCCATGGCCTGAGGACCCATTTTAATATTTTGCATATTATTATTCAAAGGCATCATAGTTTGGAGGCATCATTCTCATAGCCCGAGAGCATCATTTCATGGCCTGCAAATCCTCTATCATATGCTTCATGGCCCAGGACGTCATGGTCTGAAGACGTCATCCTAACCGTCCAAAGACAACATTCATGGTCCGACGGGAACTTACATCAAGTTTAAATTCATGCACAATATATGCCTGTATTGGCTTATTTGCAGGTAAATTGGCGAGCAACGACCATCTCGACAGGAGCAATTCTGCTCCAGCTCCCCGCAGCCATATCCTGAATATTGTATCCGCACTTGAAAGTCTCCATCAGCATACTCCGTCGACGGATCCCGAACTACATATAGACTGATTCCTGTAATACCAGGGATATGTAGGAACCTTAGAAGCCAGATCATGGCCAAACCTCTTCAAACCATTTCGTTCGGTCAAAATTGGTCATCATATCTTTACCCGACAACTCTTCCATCCTTCTCGGGTAAAGAGGGACAACTGTTGATATCCAATTTTTTCCTGTATTTTTAAACATGCAAAATACCTTCAAAATAGAATATGTATACATATATAAGTATGCCCAAGGGTTTACTTATTTTTTATTAATTTTTAAATATTTTTATTGCCTTATTTATCAAGAAAAGCCAAACAATTATTCCTAATTTTTCGAAATTCACTTATTAGATTCTCATATTTATACGGAAATATAGCTAACATAATTTTTGCATATTTTAAAAAATTTATTTAGTATTTTTTAAGCTAAATTGGATATAATTATAATATTAGCCTATTTTAAGATTTAATTGTGTTTATAACTATAAAATTGACTCCGTTATTTTTATTTTCATAATTATATATTATTAAACATTTATTACATTTAATTTTCTCCCAGAAATTATTTTACTATTTTTATAAAATAAATAAGGGAAAACTGGCTATTTAAATATTAGCCCCGTTTATTTCAATTGTAGGCTTAAATCGACCCCCAATTAAACCCAATTTCAGATCTCATTACCTGGCCCAGTTCCTAAAATTACCCAGCCCATGACCCTTTAAAATAACCCACCTGGCCCTCCTTTTAATCCCAGACGTTGATCTAACAGATCGACGACTCACACTCTTCCTTTCCTTTTTAATTTACCAATACCCCCCAAACCCTATTCATTTCTCACCGGTAGCTGCCCCTGGATTCCCCCTCTCCCAAATTCTCTCTCAGAAACCCTAGTCGCCTCCCTTTATTTCCACCCAAAAACCACCAGAATCTATGGCTTCTAAGGCAATTGAAGTCTTATACTGACCTCCTATAACTCCTGCATGCCTGGTTATTGAAGATTCAAGGCCTGACCACGAAGAAGCTTGGTCCAGGCATCGTTTTATTTGAGTTCTATGGTTGTCTTTGGCCTTGCTCAGGCAAACCATGGCTGTTCGAACCTGATCTTGACTTCTCCTGCTCAAATCAGCGACTTTCCAAGTCTTTCTCACCATTTGGGTTCCTCTGAAACCCTAGCTTTTGAGGTTCTTCTGATTTCTTATGATCCGTTCTACATCCATGTTTTCCCCTTGAGCTTTTAAATGGTTTCTTGATATTTCTTTCAAAAACTATGTTTTCAAACCTTTATCTTTTCGATTTAGCGTTTTGTTAAGATGCTTCTCTGATTTCGTTAAGTTTCTTCGTGTTTCTTCTACTATTAGTTTCTTTTTTTGTGTTTCTCTCCTACTGCGTTCTTACGAGTTCTTCTACTGTGTTTCCTACGTGTTTCTTCTACCATGCTCTTATGAGCTCTTCTATCGTGTTTCGCATGTTTTTCTTTTACTATGTTTCTCATGAGTTTCTTTTACTGGAAGATGCATGTTAAAGGTCTCAGTTCCTTTCTAAGATTTATGAACTTATTTTATTAGTATTTCTGCCTGATTTACTTATTTTTGTCTCTACACTCGATTAATGGTACAAACCCTAGAATTTGGGGGTTCATCTGAGTTTTGAGACCATTGGCTATGTGATTTGCTTGTTCTTCATCTCTGAACCTGTTTGATTTCAAAAACCCTAACTTCTTTGGACCTATTTCGAGTTTCTGAAGATTGTTTCATCTGTTGTTCAACTGAGTCTTGAAATCTTTGTTTCAACCTTGGTTTCTTTATATGATTTTGATTCCCTGCTAAACTTTTCTAAGGTCCTTCTGCTGGACCCTTTGTATGTTATTTGATACTCTCTCTTCTCCATTGCTGAGTTACACTGTGATTACTATTTTCCTATAGTCTACTACTTACTGATTGTGCAATTGCATGACACTTTTTCTTCATCCTAAATTCAGCCTCGCATGCCTAATACTTGTGTACTCTTTATATTTGCTGAACTTCCCCTCTAAATGACTTTCAATTTTTTTTAATGATTTCAGAATTCCTTTATGTAAGTCTGATTGATTTCTTTCCTTGTTTGCTAATTTCCTATTACTTGGTTTGAGTCGAAAACTTTCCCTAGCCTTTCTGAATTGGTTTATTTATGGACCAATAATTACAAAACTCTGCCCCCTTGATTTACTATGTACAAATTGATTTTTACCTTATTTACTTAACATTGTATTTCAAATTCTTTCGTTAAGTAAATTCCTATATATCTACCCCTAATTTCCTACTTTGCATAAGATGCTTATTTGATTTTTTTTCCTTAAATAATTTTTGCCCATTACCGTTTAAGAATTCCTTAATTAAAGGAAGTGTGGTACTCATTGATTTTAATTGATACCTAGTTCCATGATTATTTTCTTACCTTCTTTCCGCCTGTTTTCACAATATAAATATCTGACTACTTCATTGACAAAATAGACAAAGACTCTTAGTTTTCTACAACCATCACTCGTAGTCTTTCTGAACTTACACTTACACTCATAAGTATTCTCTCTTGTTACTTGCACTGTGGACTGTTTACAAGTCTTGTTTCCTGCTTTCTCTCTATTTGCTTTTTTTGAAACTAGAATGTCCCGATTTAAGGTTTTTAGCACCACAACAATGTGTTTATTTACTGCTTTTTATCCCTATCTGCTTACTGATTCTGTATAGTTCAACACTTACTCTAAGCATAATTATTTCTTTCTGCCTGTTCTATTATGAATCTCAAACCTCTACCCCTATGTGTTCATGCTATGGCTTGGGGCATGGCATTATTGTCCATGAATTAAACTTGATCCCTTGGGATCGTAGCCTCTAAATAATGTGTTCTGGTTGGCTTTAGAATATGCTAGCATCCTCCATTGTTGAGCATGCTTGAAGCTTACCCTTGCCTAAATAATAGGCTCTTTACAATCTCCTTATTCCCCTGAGCCCCTTATATGTACTTATTTGTAGTTGTTTCCCTCTCTTTCCCCCTTTTAGCATTCTGTTTTGCACGTGCACACTTTCTTAGTCTTTAAGTTCTCTCCCCCCCCCCCCTCTTGTGAGCCCTACCTTAGGACCCTTTGAGCTCATTTGAACTTGGACACTTGAGGGCTGGCCCTTCCACACTGCACTTATCCCCGTTCTTGTAATACATTTGGGTGAGAGTATTGCCCGGAGTCCCATTGAGGCTCCTAGGGAACTTTGATACACTCAAATAGGAGAAAGGCTTTGGATCATGATCTCTTGGAGTTGGTTTACCTCATAATTCAGTGAGGAAGTCAGAATCAGGCTTCCTCTAGTTGTACTTTTATTTTTCTAGTGTATTCTTATTCCGGGCTGTAATAATTTGTAATAAACTCTTGGGGATGGTTAGTGAAAACAGATGGGTAACTATGTATGCAATGGGTAGATACCATGTTTATAGGTATTCTGAATTCTCCATACTCAAATGCTTATAGAAATCATGCCTATAGGTCATTCTGAATTCAGCATGTCCAAGTCTCATACAAAAATAATGTCCATAGGTATTTTGAATTCTGTATACTTAAATGCATATAGACATCATGCCTATAGGTCGTTCAGAATTCTGCATTCTCATATAGAAATCATGTCTATAGGTATTTTGAATTCTGCGTGCCCAACTTAGTGTAGAAGTTATGCCTATGGGTTTATTCAATTTTGCATATTCAATTACACCTCGATACCATGTTCATAGGTCTTAAACAAATTAGGCATCTAGACACCATGTTTATAGATTTTTTTTTTAATCTGTATTTTTTACCATGTGTACAAAAGGTAAAACCAACAACACATAGAAAGCATATCTATAGGAGCTTCTAATAATAATCCTGATTCCAACAACACATAGAAAGCATATCTATAGGAGCTTCTAATAATAATTCTGATTCACTCCATGTTAGGCGTAAAATCAGTAACACAGTCGGTTGCAGAACTCGTAACCAATTCATCTAAAACTTGTCTGTCCTTTTAATATCTTTATTCCCCTCACTTAACGAGTCTAGTCTGCATGTTTCAGACCTTGCTATTTCCTTGCTTTTTTGAATCCAGTAGATGCCATGCCTATAGGATCCTTGTCTAACACCTAGGCAAACCTTATGGTAAAGTTATAAACTCAATCTGCTTCTTTTAGTTATTACAACCAGCAGGCAGGCCTGATTCAGACTTCTTATCTTAGTTATGTAATAAACTAAAACTACCTCAACAACCGTCCTTCTTCGTCTATAGTAATCAGGCCTAAACAGTATGTGTAAGTCATGCTAATTACGTGCTTCTTTGTTTAAGGGGGTATATTTGATCCTCTGTTTGTTATGTGCTTTCCCAAACTTACAATACGTGTTTTGTATATCTCCTTAGAATTTTTACCTTTAAAACTACAAATAAGCCTAATATCCCTCCCCTTTAGGATTAGTAGTCCTAAATGCCTCCGGGACTAATAGGATTGGGGCGGATAATAGCATGCAATAAGTAAACGAGACCAATCCGCGCTTTAAATACCTTAACGGGATGGGAAGGGTAGATATTGATATGATGACCACGTGATAACGTCACATGTAGTGCCTCATCGAGGAGTAATTACCGGACGTTGTGTGGGGTGATCCATATTTTTAGTAAACCTAGGACCTCCCCCCTCCTTTTATTCGTATTTCTTCTCTTTAATATTTTTATCTTTCTAAATCAGCTTCCCCTAAATTGCTCTTTCAAACTTTGTCTGTTTTCAGACCCTTATATATGAAATCCTCTCTTATTTGAGTCTTATTTGTCTATATGTTATTTGCACCTAAACTCACAATAATTGTCTGGCCGGGAACCATACTAGTGGACTCTAAGGGGTGCCTAACACCTTTCTCTTGGAATAATTTCAAGCCCTTACTCAATCTCTGGTTACTCAAATCAAACCCTCTTGGTGTCCTGATGCACCCTAATAATTAGGTGACGACTCTTCAAATAAAACCCAATTCCCAAAAGGAATGAGTTTTCCTCCCAAATGTCATGAACCCGATTTCGCGAGAAATAGGGGACGCGACAAAAAGTAGACAAGGTGTTCACTGTTATCGTGGACAATGCTTCTTCAAATGATGTCACAGTCAAAGAATTATCTAAAAAGTTAGATATGTGGACAACTAATATAATGAGTGGTAAGCATCTTCATGTGAGATGCATGACTCATATACTTAATTTAATTGTGCAAAATGATCTGAAAGAAATTGATGCTTCTATCACACGTGTTAGAAATACTATGAGATCGTCGACTGCAAGGACCTTAAAATTGAAACGGTGTTGTACACATGTAAAGGTAGAATGTACCAAAATATTATGTTTGGATATTCCTACTAGATGGTGTTCCACCTATTTGATATTGGATACGACGCAAAACTTTAAAACGACCTTTGACAAGTTTTATCTTTTTTATGATGGATTTTCTGCTTATCTTTGTGAAAATGGTAGTAGTGCAGGTCCTCTTGAATATGATGATTGGGTGAATGTGAGGAATTTGATAAAGTTTTTTGCAAGATTTCACGAGCTCACCAAAAAATTTTCAGGTTCACGTTTTGTCAATGCTCATTTAGAGGATGTATCTGAACTTTATTGTCATTTGAAAGTGTATTTAATTAGTGAGGATGCGAATTTGAGAAAACATGGATAAGCAGATGCAAGAAGAGTTTAAAAGGTATTGGGGTGAGCCTGAAAATATGAATAAAATAATTTTTATTGCTTCCATCTTGGATCCACGTAACAAGTTTGAATATGTTAGCGTTGCACTTGATGAACTTTATGGGGAGGAAAAAGGGAAGAAAATAAATGATGAGGTGTATGATTATATAAATTATTTGTTTAAAGTGTATCCAAAAAAGTATTCAACGTGATCTTGTCCTCTCCATCTAGATCTACTTCATCTGATAACACATTTGGTAAATCTAGTTGGAGTATTATAACAGTATCATTAATAAGGATGAAGCTTCAATTGAAGAAATAAAAGGAAGACAATGGAAGTGAGGGGTGCTAAATCGGAGTTGGATAAATACATTAGTGAAGAACAAGAGCCTTTTAGTGAAGAATTTGATATCTTAAGTTGGTGGAAAACACATACTCCTAGATTTCCTATTCTTTCAGAGTTGGCTCGTAATATGTCGGCCATTCCAATTTCTAATGTGACGCCAGAAGGTGCATTTAGCACCAGTGGCCATATTTTTTATTCATTTAGGAGTTCATTGAGTCCTAAATGTGTACAAGCTCTTGTTTGTATTCAAGATTGGCTTAAAGAAGAGAAGAGTTTCTCTAATAGTGTTGAAGAAGAGTAGGGGTATCTTGAGGAACTCAAACTTGGTAAGATTTAATATTTTTTTTGTGTTTAATTCAAAATAATATATTACACTTGTTTATGTTGTATGACATATTTGATCGAATTATCTTTAGATATGGAAAATAATGGAAGCACTACTAGAATTGTTGATGTATAGTTGCAATGTGAGTGTTAAGTTTAATACTCTATTTGTTTGGTGATATACTTTTGTAGTTTTGTTCTTTTATTATTAAAAAATTATATTCTAACTTATGATTTTAGGTTTATTTTTTTAGTTTCAAGTTCAATCATGCCCTATGCTCCTAAAGTGCACTCACATATTTGGAAACACTTTGAGGTGGCAGAAGATTACGAAGAAGTTCATAAAGTAGAGTGCAAGTGTTGTGATCGGGTTTATAATATTCATCCAAAGAGGGATGACACATATAGTTTAAGGAAGCATATCAGGGTTTGTCTTGAGCGTCTTCCAAAAATTCGTATTTAAGTTTATTTGAAATAATTTGTGTTATTTTGAATTTGTTAGACTTACTTAAGATTAATGTGTTAAGACACGTAGACTTATGAGCCGGTGTTCTCATGTTGATGTTGCTGCTGCTTGTTAGTTACTTGATTTTTGGAAGAATGGCAGTAGGTTTGCATAGTGTTGTTGTTGTGAGCTTGTGATACTTTAGTTGTTACTAGTGTAAACTTGAATTGTTGGCAGGGATATGCCCTCTCTGTTTTTGTTGCATCTGTGTTTATTAGTTAATTCTGTTGATGCCTGTTAGAAATTGTTGCATTCTGCTGCTCGTTAGTTCCTGTGTAAACTTGAAGTATGCTGCTCGTTAGATGTGTAAAATTGAATTCTGCTGCTCGTTAGTTGATGATGGCAAGCTGGTCATCAATATTCTTCTTCAATTGCTTGGTTCGACAACTTTCACACACAATACTCATTCTCAAAATGCTTCATAGTTTATACAGCCTACTAATTTAGCACATCGTATCCACTGTCCACTCTCCTTTTCTATCATTTATTCACGCTCGTAAATCATTTCCTTTTAAAAGACACGATTCTATTAATCTATCAAACCGAATATATATCGAACCAAATAAGAAATACCAAACTGTAATGAACTACATTTGTATAGTATTTGGTATACACAATTGATAAATCAAATACTTGAATACCAAACCGAAGTTCTTAAATACCGAACCGAAGTACCAAATGTCCACCTAGTTAATTGGGCTGAGATAGATAAGAACCCCTCCATGAATCGGCGATAATAACCCGCCAAACCCAAGAAGTTCTGAATCTCTGTAGGTGAAGTAGGTCTAGGCAAATTCTGAACTGACTCTATCTTCTTAGGATCTACCTTGATACCCTCAAACAATACAATATGACCCAAAAAGGCAACTGAGTCTAACCAGAACTCATGACGATTCTTCAAAGTCTGAAGTACAATCTGTAGGTATTGATCATGCTCATGCTCCTCTCTACTGCGAGAGTAAACAAAAATATCATCAGTAAAGACAAATCACGACGGAATCCAAACCCATGAGGGCTGCTGGAGCATTAGTCAAGCTAAATGACATCGCTAAGAACTCATAATGGCAATAATTTGTCTTAAAAGCTTTCTTTGAGGCATCTCATGCCCTAATCCTCACACGATGTGGTAGCCCGGCCTCAAATAAATCTTGAAAAATATCTTGGCACGCTGAAGCCGGTCAAATAAATCATTAATCCTAGGCAACGGATATTTGTTCTTGATAGTCACCCTCTTCAATTGACGATAATCTATGCACATCCTCTTCGATCCGTCTTTTTTCTTTACAAACAAGACCGGGACACCCCAAGTGAAACACTATGTCTAATGAATCCCTAGTAAAGCATACCATGTGCAACTGATCTTTCAATTTTTTCAACTCAATCGGGGCCATACAGTACGGTAAGATAGAAATGGGCTGAGTGCCCAGAACCAAATCAATGCAGAAGTCGTATCCCTATTTGGAGGCATAGCCGGAAAATTTGCAGGAAACACCTCATGAAATCACTCATAACCAGTTCTGAATCTATAAAAGGAACCTCCACACTAGAATATCGGATATAAGCTAAATACGCCAAATACCCCTTCTAAATCATATGTCGGGCTTTCAAATATGGCCTCGGATCACCCCGGACCCCAATCAAATATACGTACAAGTCCAAAATCATCATACAAACCTACCGAAATTGTCAAAATAATGATTCGATGTTGTTTACCAAAAATATTGATCGTGGTCAACTTTGGCCACATTTAATGTAAAAAAATCATATTTTCTTCAAATTTTCACATATCAACTGTCCGTAAAATCCACAATTTGACATGGGCCACATACATAAGCCATATAATATTAAATTGAGCTATATAAAGTCTCAAAATACAGCAAAGAAAGCTAGTACTCAAAACAACCTATCAGTCGTTACAGGATATTTTGTTGATAAGTTCGGGTGTACCCTAGAACTTGTGTGGGAAAGTTATCCTTACATCTAACCGAATATTCAATCGAGTGCCCAATTGCAAAACACAATCAATTCTATATGAAAAATAAAAAAGGACATTCAACTTGAATTATTTCAAAGTGTTAGGGATATTTAAAAAGTAAAAAATCCTAAACCAAAGGGCAAAAAGATACTGTGTTTGAAGTAACGTCACACCTGTGAGGTTAATTTGTTCTATCCTGGAGGAAATAGTCTTATACTACGAATACTGTGAGGGGATTAAGTTCCTTACAAACACAGTGTGACATCAACGGGCTCAAATTTATTTTACGCCTTCTATATTTCTGCTTCTATTTTCGTTTAATGGTGCATAATTATTTTTTCCGAGTACAGAAAGATAAAAATTTCTCCTAAGTTTCATATAATTAAGTGCATATTTATCTAGTAAAATTGTGTAATACTTCCACATAAAACGTATTCGTATATCGTCAGCAGAACCAAGTAAAGTAAGCAGCACAAAAGACGAGTGACTGAGAACGTGATGGAGTTTATCAATAATTGTGTATTTATGATTATATTTAGTAGTCTTATCGGTGTTAATTGGACGCACATTACTCAATTACTTTAGAGTTTAGAGGGAGAAATTCAAATAATTTACAAGTGGTCGTTCAAATTAGCTCAGTTTCAAAAGCAATCGAAATCTATCCGTTTTTCATGTAAAAATAAATCTGAGGGAAAACACTGTTCAAAACCCGAAAAATACGCCAGTATATTATGCTGGAGTTCCAGCATAAGTATACTTGAACTCCAGCATATTATACTGGAGTTTCAGGATAAGTATGCTGGAACTCCAGCATAATATGATGGAGTTCCAGCATAAGTACACTAGAACTCCATCATAATATACTGAAATTCCAACAAAGTATAACGGTGTGAGCACGTGATTTTTACCCCAAGTAAAAGAATTCCAAAATCAAAATAAATAATCTTTGTTACAATAATTTGTGACTCGTGTGAGATACCAGTGTTGGTAAATTGGATGAACAAGAGATAAAAAGGGAAT